>BRYA01000572.1:0-18074 GCA_030267965.1 Triparma columacea
CTAACCCTAACCCTAACCCTAACCCTAACCCTAACCCTAACCCTAACCCTAACCCTAACCCTACACCCTTTACACCCTTTACACCCTTTACACCCTTTACACCCTTTACACCCTTTACACCCTTTACATTCTTTACATTCTTTACACCTTTCACAACCTTTACATTCTTTACACCCCTTACAACCTTTACACCCTTTACAAACTCTACCTTTACACACACCTTACCCTTACACCAACACACACACATACATACACATCTTCAAACACTTACAAACACACACACACCATATTACCTCATACCCTCCTCTTTTCTACTCTCCTCTTTCACTCCACTCACTCCTCTTCACAACTACACTCAACCTCCTTTTATTTATCTTCATACACATCTACTACACTTACACACATCATTCCACCTTATACTCTCCTCTCTTCTACTCTTTCTCCTTAACTTCTCTCACTCATCTCTAAAACTACATTCACCCTCATTTAATTCATCTACATACACATCTACTACACTTATACACATCATTCCACCTTACCCATTCCTCTCTCCTACCCTCAACCCTTAAATCCTCTCACTTCTCTCCAAAACTACACTCACCCTCCTAATTCATCTTCATACACATCTTCTACACTTACACACATTATTTCACTTTATACCCTCCTCTCTTCTTCTCTCAACCCATAAATCCTTTACACAACCACACTCTCCTTCTTTTAATTCATCATCCCAATACACATCCACTACACTTCCATTATACTCACAAATCACTATAACACTGCCATTACTCTTCAAAATCTCATACAAATCTACTAACACATCCTCAATACCCACAAACCACTTTAACACTCATTTTTCTTTCTTCTCCACTTACACAATACTCACAAACCACTTAAACACTCCTACAACACATCAACTCCACTTCTCAAATACTCACAAAACACTATAACACTCCCACATACATACTTAACATACACCTAAAAAACACACACAATAATCATAACTATACCAAATCAAATCAATTTTCCTTACAAATGTTGCTGCCTTATTAGTCATGCCCCATCCTCATCTTTGGGCACAACACTGCTTACTTTAACCTTCCCACCTTCTACCTCTATGATATCTACACCACCAGCGCCTCCAATACTTGCTCTCCTAATACTTGCTCTCAAAGCACCTGCTAGACCAACCTCAGCTTCAGTATCAACACTTGCTCTTCTTTCACTCTCTCTCCTTCTAGCATCTCTTGTTTCTGGAATGTATTCAACAGGCACTTTAGCTCTCATTGCTTCATTGAACCAATCTGGCTTCTCCTCTTCCCATCTCTCCCAGTTTGCCTCTACCCAAGCTTTCACTTCCTCTTTAATTGACTTCCAGTGATGCCTTGATGTATTGAAGACAGTATCAGCCTTCTTCCCGTCGTCTTGATGAGTGTGGTATTTTTTTATTGTTAATTTTTTCCCTGTCTCAGAGCTGAAAAATGTAACTAAGCACTGTTTTTCAATGTTCAAGAAAAATACAGCAAAGGATACAACTGTATATGGCATAACTAACCTGACTACTTTCCGTGCTAATATAAGCTCTTCATCTGTAACATCTCCCCTTTTAGCTAGAATTGTAGCTATTGGGAGACTTCCCATTGTCAACACAAATCCAAGCACCCAATATATTCCACCAAGCTCATTAGGATGCCTAAACTGCACAATTGATGTGAAGTCTGTGACTACCTTCACCAGAACTCTAGCTACAATGCTACTCACTATTTCTACATTGCCACCAACAGGCATAAAATACCAAAAGTCTCCTCTCAAGATCTTCACCAACAAGTATAGACCAAGGTCAGCACCAACATAGAGAGAGACCAATCTACCATCAAGTAGCCCTAATACAACTATTGTCATGCACCTTATCACAAGCATGCAGGCGCTAAAGAACATCATTGTAACAAATATTATAGATCTTTTGGTGGGATTTGCAGGAACATACCCATAGAAGTCAGGCACTTGCTCTCTTTTCACTGGGTCAGTGTCCCAGTCATAACTGATACTTGCTGATGCAAAGCCAGTTGTCAAAGCTGAAACTGAAAGTGAGACCCAAGCTGCAATTGCAACATTTTCTTTACTTTTGGCAATAGCCATGAGCTGGATAATCACTCCAGGTATGGCCTCAGCAAACATCTCAATCCCTTTCATGACAGTCATCTCGTACATAGGATCAGAGGCATGTCCAGCTTCTCGTTTATCACCAGCTGCAACTCTGTATGCATCGACAGCAGGTTTAAACCCAATCAAAATAGGAAACCATTCCCTTAAGACCCTTTTCATTCCCAACTTTCTGTTCTGTCCCCAAACAAAAAGCATTTGTATCCCAATGGATACCATCAAACTTGCAAAAGATGCCTTAAAATACCCATACTTCTTATCACTCCAAAACATGTACGTCACATACACATCAGTCAGCAAATCTGCCATACTAGTGATAGCCCCAACAGTCACTCTTGCCTTCAACCCCCAAGGAACTTCCTCCAAAAGCCTGTAGCTAATTGTCTCAAGCATAGGTCTGAACCACTTATATTCCTCATCAAGCTCCTGTAAAGCAGAGAAATTTAATATGAATGCATCAATAGCAGCAACTGGCTGAGTATTAATAGCCAAACTCCTCGCTAGAGACTCTCCAATCTCCCTTCCTTCCTTCTCTCCCAGCTCTACAGCCTTAGCATCCACCTTCCTCAACTTACACAGCTTGTTCTTGACAACTGCGCCAAGCATTGGTGTGACAAACGCGTACTTCTCTGCAGCCTGTCTCAGAACATAGTTTGACCCTATAAATGACCTGACCGCCTCCTCCTTTGTCATTCCCTTCTTCCTGAAATTTAATGCAACCAACAGTTGCTCACCCAACAACTTTCCTATTTGGTTAGGATCTAAACCTGCATAGTCTTGTGTAGTATCATTCACAGCGTGCGAAGAAATCAGTGCGCCTCTGTTGTCCAACCCAACACTAGCTCTCCTAATACTTGCTCTCACAGCACCTGCTAGACCACCCTCAGCTTCAGCGTCAACACTTGCTCTCCTGACACTCTCTCTTCTTCTAGCATCTCCATCTGCTGGAATGAAATCTACAGGTACTTTAGCCTTCATCACATCAGTAAACCACTCTGGCTGCTCCTCTTCCCATTTAGCCCAGTTTAAGCCAACCCATTTCTTAATTTCTCCTTCAATTGAGACCCAATGATGTTTTGACCTTTTAAAGACCTCAAACTTCATTTTATCACTTTCTCCTTCAAGGAAGTATGCCATTGACATATCCTTTGACCTCTGTGTACTCCAGAAGGTGTGCAAGTAGTTGCTCTCAATGTTAAAAAAGAAAACAGCAAGGCATATGGTAGTTAATGGTATGATATACTTCACTATAAATGATGCAATATCAATTGGGTTGTCATCTACATAAGGAGAAAATAGATATACATATATTGACCCTGGTAGACTTATCATTGTCAATACAAGTCCAAACAACCAATAGGCTCCCCCAACTTCATTAGGATGTCTGAAGTGTGCCATTGAAGTGAAGTCTACAATGATCTTTACCATCACTCTTAAAAAAATACTACTCACAATCTCCACGTTACCCCCCAATTGTATCCAGTACCAAAAGTCACCCCTCAAAATCTTAACCAGCAAGTAGAGACCAAGGTCAGCTCCAATGTAGAGAAAGGCCCAACTACCTCCCATCAATCCAAGAAGAACTATTGTTGTACACCTTATGAGAAGCATTCCTGCAGTGAACAGCAACAAGGAAACAAATACTACTGATCTCTTGCTTGCTTTTGCAGGTATATATCCATAGAAGTTTGGTGCCGCTATTCTATGAGCAGGGTCTGTGTCCCAGTCATAACTTATTGTTGCGGAGGCAAAGCCTGTTGTAATTGCTGACACTGCAACTGAAAGCCATGCTGAAGTTCCAACATCTTTGTCACTTGATGCTATAGCCATGAGCTGGATGATCACTCCAGGAATTGCCTCAGCAAACATCTCAGTCCCTTTCATAAGTGACATTTCCACCAACGGTTCAATTGCAGTCCCGACCTCTTGTTTTTTTCCAGTTGCCACCCTGTAAGCATCGACAGCAGGTTTAAACCCAATTAAAATAGGGAAACATTCCCTTAAGACTCTTTTCATCCCCAACTTCCTGTTTTGTCCCCAAACTGCAAATATTTGAATCCCAATTGACACTGATAAACTTGCTAAGGAAGCCTTGAAGTACCCATACTTCTTATCTCTCCAAAACATGTTCGTTACATAAACATCAGTCAGCAAATCAATCATGCTTGTTGCAGCACCAACAGTGACCCTTGCTTTCAAGCCTAATTTGGACTTCATAAATAGATTCATAACAACATCTTCAAGCATGGGCTTTAACCATTGTTGTTCATTCATGACTTCTTGCACTTCGTTGAATTGAAGTGCCCACTCATCTACAGCATGAGCAGCAGACAAAGTAGTCAACATAACTGCTGTCATTGCACTCCCAATCTCCCACCCCCTGGTTTCCTCCTCATTATTATCTTCTCCCTCATTTGTTGCTCTTCTTTTAAATTTGTTCATAACCACAGCATACAGCATAGTTCTCATAAAACCATGCTGCTCTGTAATCTCTCTCAGTGCCCTATTGGCGGCAATAAATTCCCTCACAACCTCTACCTTACTGTCCCCAATATTCCTTTTCTTCACTCTCTCCATCAGCTGCTCTCCAAACCTCCTCCCATCCTGTTCCCCTGCTTCACTGCTCTTCAGCAGATTATCAAAGTAGTGAGCAGCATCAGTTGCCATGCTCAGGTGCTTAATTACACTCTGTTTGCTAGCAGCCTTTCCTAAACCCTCCTGTCTAGTCATCATTTCAACATCTGTCTTCATCTTGCCAGCCTCAGAGAACCTTATAGCAGTGAATTGCCCTTTGTGTTCAACTGTGATTACAAGTGTCTTGTTGTTAACTCTATGAAGCTTAAGCTGGGAGTCAACTTGATTTTTAAGGTTCCAGAAGAACGCTGCAACTTCCTTGTGGGATGATCTCACAGTTATTGAAGTCTTCCCCCACACCATTCCCATCACTGCCTTTATCAATGTCTGCCCAGTCAACCCACTACTGATCTCTTGAGCTCCATCAATCTCGTCAAAGTGACTTTCAATCCCTGGTGCTCCTTCAATTGCAAATTCCTCAAACTTAGCAATCATCTGCTGTCTCTTGAAGATATCATTCTCTTTACTCTGGTTGTATCTCTTACGCAGTGTAGAAACAGCGGCCAAAAACTGCGGGACAATTGTGTTAGATAGAGAAGTAGGGATTGCCCCCTTCAAATCCATTTTAGAGATGAATGTCACGGCTGTTTGTTGAACATCGCCTATGGATTGAAGGGACTCAAAATACCAGACTGAGTGAGTAGACACCAAGACACTTCCTGGATCAACAGGAAATTCTTCCTTTAGGTCTTCAGTGTCTGCTACAGAGAGAATAATACTGCCATTACTTTCAACCTTCCAGATTGCCCTGGTTCTTCCTTCTCGATAAGAAAACCCTGGAACGCCAAGACTTCTTACTTGGCGTACAAACAGATTGTGTTTGTTTGACTCCTTGAACGATGAAGCAAGTATGCCATTCACTTTTGTGGTTGTTTTGTATTCTCTTGAGTTGATGTGAAATTCAAACGCAGCACACTCCTCCACACTAGCATCAACTACAGTAGTGGCGACACCAGTCCCACTGCTTGCCCCATCAACATGAACTAGCTTCATCTTGACCCTCTCATCAGGACTCTTCAAATCAGCAAAATTCCTCCCCTCCTTGCACTTCTCATAGAACTTCTTCCCCTTACTTATTGCTTCCTTCTCCTCATCAGTATAATCTTGGGGTTCATTCTTGATGATGTTGACAAGAGAGGCCAGTGCATTTTTATCGACCTCTTCATCCTGATTGAAGGAGTCCCTGAGAGCTGCTATTGTGCTTAGTGCTTGTGGAATTGTTCTATCGACAACTTTTACTGGAATATACCCCCCTGCATCCATAAAGTGGGTCAATGTAAGTTTACACTGGAGAACACCATTATGGTCCTCAATATTCTTGGCAGTGAGAATTCCACTTGTTGTAGCTTTCACAAGCTTCCTTAGATTTCCCCCATAGTCTACCTGCTCTTTAGCTGGGACAAAGGCTACAGACATCATGTTGTCATGCTGTACTTTTTGCCAAACATATCTCATCACAAACTCTCTTTTGTGAAGAGGGAAGCGAAGTTTCTTGACTGTTGCAAACAGCTTCTCATTTACCCTTCCCTTGACACCCTTCCTCATTTCCAGCCTTGCAGGGTCCCCTTTCTCTGTGCTCTTAAGCATCCTCTCCCTGCTGCAGAACTCAAAGAACCAAGCAGCTGCTTCCTCAGCTGAGCAGTCAGCGTTACACTCAGCTCTTCCAAAACCGAGTGTCTTTTCCCCTTTTTCCTGCTGCTTGTGCTTGATCTCCATCTTCACTCCCTCATATGGTGACTCAAGAGGCCCCCACCCTTCTTCATCCTCTTCACCAAAGAGCTCCTCCGACTCCTCAAACACCTTCTTCTGGTCCTCCTCCAACTCAACACCCTCCTTCATCCTCTCCACCAAGGCCCCCCTGACCTCAGCATCAACTTCCTTCCCGTTCCTCCTGAACTTCTTCTGCAACCTGTTGGCCTCAACAAGCTCATTCTTTGCAAGGTAGTCAATTGCTTTGTCCATCACTGCCTTTTGAAGAAGGCCAGTAAATTTCAGATCAAATGTTTGAACGTGTGTCACCCTACAGACATTTGGGGCAATCTCATTAAAGAAGTAGACACCTGTAGTCTCTGCTAGCACAAATCCTTCCTTACTGAGGTCCTTGAAGCCTCCTCCTGGGTACTCTATCAGTGGCACAAAAGCTAACATGTATGAAGTCCGCCCATTCTCAAGTTTGACTTTCTTCCAAGAGAACCAGGATTCAAAGAGACGGTCTTTTGCTGGGTTAGGCACGTGTAATCCTTGGTGTTGATGGTGACTTCTAGTTCCATCAATATTATGTCTAAAAACCCTAGGCAGATTGCCATTCTCCTTCAGATGCTTTCTTGCATAAGCGTAAGTCTCGCCTAAACTTAGCTCAGCCAGCAACTCCTCTGCTGACTTGTCCACAGTGACCCCAAAGGCTCCCCACACGCTTTCCCCCTCTCTCCACAGGAACTTGTCCACCGCCTCCTTCAGTGTCCCCTTGACTCTCTTCCCCTTCGTGTGAAGTTCCTTCTCTAGCCTCCCAACCCTCTCCAACATTGTCTCCTCCTCTATTGTCAGAGGCGGTGCCCTTGGTATGATCTCCTCGACAAAGTGCCTTTTCCTCCTCTCGTCAATGACTGCAGGCTGTCTGAACTTCTTCCTGACCTCCTCTATGATACCCTTTACTGCTGCATACGCAACCTTGACGTCTCCCTTCTTGATCCTGCCTTTTTTGCTGCCTTCAACACTAGATGCCGTGGATCTCACACTCTTGAAGCTTTTGACTGTGCGAACATTAACTTCTGGTTCAATCTCTGTTGATCTCTCCTCTGCCTTAAGAGTTCCCACCATGGTGACTGCAGTTTGTCCAAACTCGAAATCGGTGAAGCTAAGCTTGCCCTTAATGACACCTCGCTTGACAGTCTTGGTCTTTATTGACGCTAGAATTTCGACAAGCATCGCAGTTGCCTCATCAGAAAGATCATCCTCATCAAGGGGTGCCAACTCCATAGTGCTCGTTGATTCGTCAGGAGAGACGGTTTTGACGTCGAGGAGAAATTCGACAAACTTATTCCCGCTGCCGTAGTGCTGCCAGTAGATGAGTCTGTGAACGACTCCTTCCTTTTCGTCATACTCCTGGAGGGTCTTCCTTCGGAACTTGCCCTGCTCACAATCGGTGAGGAGAAAGTCGATGATCTTGTCGCGCTCGTCGTGGAAGACATCAGCAAGCTCCATAACCTTCACATCGACGCCGGTAGAATTGTCGATAAGGCCTTCAACGGCTCCGCGGTCATCCAGAAGCTTGACTAGTTCGACTTGTTTGGGGCCAAGAGCTGTGTAATCGATATTTACGGGACCGTGTATTGCGGAGGGAGTGTGATTGAAGCCTGAAGGGGGCTCGGTTGTCTTCAGCAGACCATTGTCGTGTTGCTTCGATGCGTTGTCGTCTGGTTGACTACCATCACCGGGAGGAGCCTCTTGGTCTGGAGCATCACTCCTGTGGGAAGGTTTCTCCCCCTCCATGCCTTTGAAAGCGGGATCTTCGCGATCGCTTCCCCCGCGTTGGTCCGTCGATGATCTAATCTCCTCGCTGAGCTCCATGACGCGACGATCCATGCTGCCTCTGCAGATTTCTCAAACCTAGAGGAAGGATGTTAAGCGGGGAGGGGGCAAGATGAGTTAGTTGCTTACGTAAAAATTGAATATCACCGGTCCTCCGGGGGGAATAAATCTAAGAAAGACGACGACGTCATCCAAAAACACACGATGTGTTTCATGAACCCCCCCTCCTTGGCATCTTGCCATCTCCATCTCGGGCCACTTTGCAAATCACACCACACCGTGCGTAAAGATAGCTTCTGCGTCAAACAACTCTTGTTCGTTCTCCGTCTCCCTCCTCTTAACTCACTTATTTGTTGCTTCGTCAGGTTGAAGGTGAGAGATCAGCTAGAGAATTTGCCTGCTGTTGTTCCCCAAGGTCCTACATAAACCGGCAGTGGGCAAATTTCTGTAGAGTAACTAAGCTTTTTAAGCAAGAGAAGATTCCAGGATAACCCGTAACAATTAAAAAACCTATTTTATGGATCTCTCGGCCTTCAGCCTGTCAGTGTACCTTTTTGCTGCGTGCTCAAGAGATGGGACGATACTTTCCAAAAGCGCCAAATCAACGGGAGAAGTTTTTGTCAGCAAGTGTTCGGAAAGCCGCTCCCCCTCGGTCAGGGCTGTTGTTGCTCTCTGCGAGACCTTGATCTTTCCCCCACCTATTTGCGGGTTGATTAACTTTCGATGTATGTTGAAGCCTTGCCTTTTCCGCCTCCCTTTCCCTCTACCTTTGGGTGCTTCGATTTTTCGCAGCAAGCTCCTCCTTGCTTCCCCTCTCCTGTCCGCTCCTCCCTCATGTTCCTCGTCTTCCTCATCTTCCTCCATTTCGTCCCCCCCCTCGTCCCCCTTCTCATCCTTTTCCCTCCCAAAAAACTGCGCCGGCTTCCCCTCGTTGCCCCTTCTTCTCCCAAAAAAAGCTCCTCCCTCCCCTCCACCTTCTCCCTTCATCGCATTGCCCCCACTCTCTAGCAACTCCTTCATTTCCTGCACCAGTCCGATGCCCTCCCCAGCCAGCACCCCGCCATCTTCCCTGTATTTGGCCTCTTCTGTTTTTTTCTTTCTCAGGGTGCCGTCCTCCGAGACTGAAACCCCCTCGCCGTCGTCCCCGCGAGTATGATTCAATACTTTGCTATGAATTCCCGTCCCCAATACCCTCCTGATGCTGCTCCCCCTGAACCTCGCCTGAAGCTTAAGAATGGCAAGATGCTTGTTTGCCTTCTCGAGGGCGCTCAAGCCCCCCGGCGGAAGCCATGTGTCCTTGGAGACTCTGAGGAGGTAATTCCCCTGGCCGACGACAACATCTCCTTTGGACCCGTTGAAGAAGATGACCTTTGGGGTCTTGTTGAGGATGACCCTGTCAAGGAGCCTATTTCCAAGGTCCCACACCTTCAGTTCTCCCTCGACAGTGCTGCTGCAGTACGTCTTCAAATCGTCGCAGAATGTGAGCCCAACTACCTTATCTATGTGTTGTTCGAGGCTGAAGGCGAGTGGGTTAGCCTCTGGTTATTGTCACATCATGCCTTTTGTGCCTACTCACCAGGAGGGGTTAAATATTTCCTTCGGCTGCCTTCCAACAATTTCGATCAACTGGATCTGGCCGTCTTCGTAACCCAGCAAGCACATGGGAAGAGTCGGACTGAATTCAATTGCCGTTGGCTGCTTCCGGAGCGGAATCATGAAAACGAGCCTCATGTCTGGGGTAGTCCAAACCTTCATATTGGTGTTCCCTTCAATGTCGTGGCCAAAACTCACGAGTCTTCCGTTGGCTTCGCAGTAGCAAAGCTTCAACAAGGCCCCCTCGTGGGCATCCTTGAAGGTGAGCATGGTTTTTGGCCTCGGGCCGACCCTCGTAAAGACAATGCTCCCCCCCTTCGTTCCAAACACCATCGTCTCGTCCTTAATGCCTTCCTCCCCCTCCCTGAAGCCATAGTCTAGCAGATTTTTCACGGGGCCGCTATTGAGCATTGAGGAGGTTGCACTCGCACTCTTGAACTTGACTTCCTTGGCTGTAGTCTTCCTCTGTGCGAGCACCTTGGCAGCCTGATGCTCCTCGACATCCACAGGATTCAAGTTTATCAACGCCATCGTCGTGCTCACATCGTTCTCGGTGATGCCTGCCGGATCGTAGAAGAAACTGAGGAAGGTGCTCGGCGTCGTCCTCGCGTCGAAGACTGAAATCACCATTGCCTTCTGCTTCTGCTTCTGCTTCGTGTCCTTCCGAGTCAAGTGGAGAATGAAGAGTAGGCCGTGGCTCATGCTATAGGTTAGGTCCACCCTTTCCCCGTCCAACTTCCCCGGAATGAGATTCGAAAGGAGGCTGCCATTCTCGTCGAAAACTCTGATCTCTTCCCCCGCAGTCACCACAGAGATCATTTTCTCGCTGTCCTCGACGTCGTACACGCAGACTCGAGTGTTGCACACAGCCCTGCACACGCCGTAGAAGCCGAGGAAGTTGTTGATACTCCAGACCCTGATGGTGCCGTCAAGCGTGGCCCCTATGCAAAGAGAATGCTCGTCCATCTTGACGCACTTCATGGCAATCAGAGGCTGCATTATCTGGATGGCGTAAATCTCTTCCAAGGCCTCCAAGTTGAGGACCCTCAACGTCCCATCCAAGGAAACTGAGACAGCGAGGCCACTGAGCGGATGCAGTTGGAGGGCGGTGACTGCCTTCGTGTGGCCTGTGAAGGTGTGCAGGAGCGCGAAGTCCTGCTTGCCGAACTTCAGATTGGAGTCATGGTGGACGGCCCAGACCTTGACAAGCCCCCCTGCACAACTCGTAACAAAGTACTGGCTCCTATTGTACCAAACACAGCCGGTCAACGGGGCCTCGTGGATGTTGCGAAGCTTGTTTACGAGCTGCCCGGTCTCGCAGTTGATGCAGATTACTGCATCGTCCTCTATGCAAATTAGCCTCTGGCTGTCGTTGTCAAATTCTATATGAGAGACCCAGTGCGTCTTTCCGTTCTTATTTCTGGTGTAGTTCCTCAATACTGTCAAGTTGAATATGTTGGCTCCATTCGTATACTGCCGGGATATCTTCCAGCTCTTGCATCCGCCCGAGCCAGCGATGATTACCTCATCTAGCTTGCTGTTGTAGATGATGTGCCGAATGACGCGCTCACCAGTTCGGAGGGCCGTGAGGTAGTTGAGACTGCGGTCGTAAATGTGAACTAGCATGTCTAGACCTGCCCCTAAGTACATGTTCTTCTCGGGAATGTAGCACAAGGATTGAATGAATTCATTCTGCCTGCGCTTGAAGTGCACGCGCTTCTTGGTCACCGGAGGGCTACAGCGAGCGAAGGTACACGGTTAGGCCAATGGAACCATACATATGTTATATATATGTTATACATATGTGCGTAATTTATATGTGACCCTCCCTTCCTTCTCCTCTTCCAATTTGAGCTCACCTCCATTTCTTGGTCATATGCGCCCTGTTCTCGCTAGAGGAGGTCTCCCAGTAGTTGAAGCCGTTCTTATCGAGCGATATGAAGGCGATCTGGCTGCTGATTCCTATAACGGTCTTGTCGACGTCCATGACTTGGGTCGGAAAGAAATCCTTGAGGGTGTTTCCGAAGTGGGCCTTGTACTCGAAGATGAACTCGAAGCCATCTCTGTGGATCCTGTGCTCGTAGGCGAAGTGCTCCTTGTATTGGCTGTACCATGAGGGCTTCGCGGCCTTCTTTTTGAGTTTTTTAATCACCCCGCCGACACCCATGAGGGAGGAGGCCAGTCCGAAAACATCCTTCGACGATTCCATGGTCATCGAGGAATTCTTCTTTCGCATCAGGGTCGAATTACGCTTCTTTGCGGCAATCGCCGCCATGAGAGGTGACATTTTTTTCTCCTTCTCGCTACTGCTTGACGTCCTTTTGTAGACGTTCTCGTGAATGTCCTCGTCTCCATCATGGTCAGCGTCGTGTGCCAATTGATTTCCATCGTCATCGTCGTCGTCGTCGTCGTCATCGTCATCGTCACTTTCTTCATAACATTCTGCCCCTCGAATCTGCGACGAGCGGCGTTCGATTGGTTGCGTTGAATTTTGTTTAGTTGGGTTGGGGTGGATTGTGTTCGTTTCCTGCTTAATCTCACCTCTTTCTTCTTTTTGAGTTCTAATATCCAACCCCTGTGTTTGTTCCTCTCCTACGAGCGCGGCGCGGGGGTGATATTTAGTCAGCAGATGGAGGGGGGAAAGGAATAGACCAGGGGCAATGCACCCTCCCCCTCACCTCCAATCTGAGCTTTCTGATCGCCCTGTGGACCATCGTCCTGCGAACGTAAATGTCGTTGGCGTCGACTTTCGATTTATCCTCATCGTCCATTTTGGAGCTGCGCTTGGGTGACTTCTTCTTGCGAGTCTTGCTTGCCAGCATGCTCATTCTCTTCACCTTCGGGGGAGGGGAGGGGGATCAAGAGGGAAAAGTTAGCATCTTAGGGATCTTTGGGATTATAGTATGACGGGCCTCTTTGAACCCCACCTCTTCGCTCATGAAGTCGACACTCATCCTCCTTGTCCTCCTGTTAACCTCCTTTACAGAGATTGTCCTTTGCTTGGGGGGAGATGGAGGCCCCGGTTTCGTTCGCTGGCGCACACTGGCCCTCTTGGACTTCCTCCCGGTCTTCTTTCTTCCTGGTGTGCCCATCTTTCTTCAGTCCACAATGGAGGATTGTCTCCTCGTGGAGGTGGGGTCTTGTTGCTAGAAGGGCCTTAGCGGCCTTGTTCTTTATCTAAAGTCGCTGGAGGGGGGGCTTGTTGGTCGGGGCTACTGGTGGGCTTCGTCTCTATGTCTCCGTCCGACACTCCCCAATCTTGACCTAGTCCTTGCTGGGCCAATTTTGGTTTCACAGATCAAAGCCATGCCTCCCAGAGAGGACAACTCTGACGATGAGGGAGAGGAAGATGTGCGACAGTTCAAGGTGGGTTTTTACGGAGGACCCCATGCGATTTGACTTGGTTCACGCGCCCTCCTTACCTCTCCCTACCTCCTCCCCCTGTCTGTGCTCCGCCTTATCCCCTCAGATTATCCTCCTCGGCAACGGCGCAGTCGGGAAAACTTCGATCGCGACTCGGTTTTCTCATGGCGCTTTCAACCAGTCCTACAAGCAGACGATTGGCGTCGATTTCTTCCTCAAAAACCTCACCCTGCCGGGGGACATACAGGTTGCTTTGCAACTTTGGGACATTGGTGGTCAGACGATAGGGGGAAAGATGATAAAGAATTATATATACGGAGCCAGTGCCGTCGTGTTGTGCTACGACGTAACTAATTCTGACAGTTTTGCGGACCTTGAGGATTGGTACAGGCTTGTGAAGAAGAGGTGAGGTGAACCCCAAATCGTTTATGCCTGCGTCGTTGGTTGGTCGTGGTAAAACCGTGTCAATGTACTAACTCCACTCCCCCCTATCACAGCTTTGGAGACGAGAAGTTGCCCTTTTGCGTCCTCTTGGGAAACAAGACAGACCTCAACCACATGAGGGCGGTAAAGGAGGTGAAGGCGAGGAATTATGCGGTTGAGAACAGCTTCCTGGACCTGAACGTGTCGGCTAAGAGCGGGGATAAGGTGGACCTGGTATTTACCCAGATAGCAGCGGCCCTTTGCGGAGTCATTATGCAAAAGTCGGAGCTCGACAGCCAAACTGCAATCGTAACGGCGGCGATAACCAACCACCACCAGCACGACGAGGAGGTGCACGGTGGGGCTGTACCTGAGTATACCAAGAAAAAGGCGAGCTGCATATTGTCGTAACAGCAAGGAAAGAACTAGAACAAAGGGAAGATCCATTTTTCAGCAAAATCATCCGCTTCCCGTTAGGATCCTGTCAAACCGATTCCCATGAGCAACTTGATCCAGTCATATATGATCAGTTGCGTCGTGACAATCAAGCCCACATGCAGCATCCTTGCCTTGATTCCGACGAAGAATCCCCCTATCCCATCCACCGCAAAGATGTTTCGGATGAAGTCGTTGACACTCGCCTTGCCCTTGTGAGCGTTAACAACGGAAAGGAGCATATCGCCGGGCTGCGATGCAACGCATGAAAGGATTGCGGCCAAAAATGCGGAGGCAAGGCTTATACCGAACCTTGCCTTGCTCGCTGTTGGCCCAGAGAGGACAGATGTTGCAACCACAGAGTACAAGAAACTGGCGCAGAAATCAAAACTGACCTGCTTCACGATTGTGTAAGGGACTTGCTTAAATAGCATCGCGTTGATGCCCTTGGCAAGACCCCCCACTCCCTCGTTCCTTAAGATTTGTACTCCCCCGTCGACCCATCCCTGCGGTGACACCGGCGTAGCGGATGGAGTGAATGAGTGAAATGAGAGGAACGCAAAGGGTGACTGCTCCGAGTCAAGGCGTAGATTCGTTCGGAGATGAATCTTAATCTTCGTCCTCACCTTCTCTGTGAAATGGGGCTCCGACACGAGCCTGATCCTGAGGGCCTCCATGGGGCATAAGACGATGGAAGCCGCAATCCCCGCCAATCCACCCGCTATCACGAAACTCAGGAGCTTGCTTGTCGCAAAAACCCCGCCCAGAGAGCAAAGGAATGGCTTGAGAATCTATATGGCGAGCGAAGCGGCGAGCGAAGCGGCGAGCGAAGCGGCGAGCGTTTCAATTAGTCACGGTGCATATTTGATAGCATGCATAAGTTCTCGCTTGCGCTCCACCGTACGCCCCAAATAAATGCTCACCTCATAGATTCCAAACTTGAGGGCTCCCTCGAAGAAATAACCTATTGTCGTCGGCCCGAGGCCGGCGAGCAAAATTCCCGTACCCTCCTCCTTCATCAGGTTCCTGATGGTCTTGGCTATCCCGTAAGAGTGATGGTAAGAGTCGGTGCCAGTTTTGCCATCCGTGTGGGAGACAAAGTTCCCTTCGTCAACCTGCTGTCTAGTCTTGATGACATCGATCGGAGTAGCTACGGCGTGGGAGAAGCTCGCGCAGATACCCCCCGCCGCGAAATACCGCCAGCTGCCCTCAATCGCCGACTTACTAATGAGGAGGAAAATCATCCCAGCCAACCCCGCTACAGTAACGCTAATGAGCGCAAATATGTTCACATTAGAGTATTCAGGTGCAGGTGCTATTTTAACATAAGAATCTGGCGTTATTACAACAGAATCGTTGTCTTTCACACACAAAAAGGTGGTATGTTCAGATTGAAGGCGAGGCCTTCGGATGATACTCCTCAATAATGGGGTCACTGTACATTGTTGTTGGAATACAAATGGAGAAACCTGTCGCACTTTTGCCATCAGGACTATGAAACCGAGAAACTTGATTGATTTCATGGATTGATTTATAAATCTCCAAAAAAGTCCGAATCGCGTGGCAAAGGCAGTTTGGCCAAAATAAAACTTCTTTTCTACTAATTATCCTCTTCGTGCTCGAATACCGCCATGTCAATCAAAATGTTACTTCCAATCAACGTCGCCTTCATCTCCTTCGTGGCCCCTTCCGGGAAATGAATCGCGTAGCTATCCTTCTTTTGACAGCATCTCTTCATACCTGTCCACAAACTCGTTATCTGGGCCTTGGTCTCCCCCCCTGCCCCTTTCTTCGGGCCGCTCGCCCTCAACGGCTCGTGCGTCAAAGGGTCCCGAATAATGAAGGGAACTCTGCAGCATTTCCCTCCGCCTCCGCCGCATCTGCATTGCACGCAAAGCCCTCCGATGCAGGTATCCGGCCTAATTCTGTACGTGTGATGGCCCCTTCCGTCGAAGACGTCAAATTTGGGGACGAAGAGGCAGGAGTCGCAGACAAATTGAGTCCGGCCAATGAGCTTTTCAGAGGCATCCTTTGTCTCAAGGTACGGGAGGTTGAAGCAGCAGGGGCATCGTTTATCGCCGAGGCCGCAAGAAACGCCGTTGGTCTTCTCTTTTTCGTGAGTGAACATGATCTTGCCGTGGCTCTGGGGGTCGATGCCACCAAACTCATCGCTCTTCTCTCCCCACTGGATCTTGCAGCATTGCCCGCACCCCAGCGTCTTTTCCTCCCTCGTCAACGCGGGTGGGATTCTGCCACTGTGAACAGTGTGCCTAGTTTTCCTCCCAGCCGGGAAACAGCTGCTGAAAGTCCTCCCACAGAGAGAGGCTTCTTCAGCAATCCATCCCCCGACCTCGTCAAGCTCGTTCAGACGAACATTGTCGTAATTACTCACGTTGCTCTTCCCCTCAGTCATGGTGAAGTTGATAGACGGCTGAAAGCAGCAGCAACGGCAGCATTGGGATGTGGCCTGGGAGAGAATCATCACATCAATGTCCTCAAGGCGCTCCATGGTGATCGTGCTGGGGGGGAGGAGAGATTTCTCCGCAATGGCATCAAAGTTCTGCATCGTGCTGCGTGCGTTTTTGCGTTTTGGTTGCCACACAGCTATATATAAATATATTTCCAATTTCACCCTCAATCCGGATCTCAATTTCTTGACCAATCCTTGTCAAAAATCTCCCATTTTATTTCTTGAGAACCCCAAAGCCCAAGCCGGATTTGTTGAACTAACTAGGAAAACACACCAACTTGTCATAAAGGTAGGTCCCACAACAACTCCTACTCCTTGCGTCAACCCTTGATAGCAGGAAAATTAGAAAATAATATTTCTTTTTTGCAAAATGTTTGAGCCTTAGTAATGCGTCGAAGTGGTGAGTTTCCCCCCCCCACGTAAGCGCACCGCGCTCTGATGCTACCTCCTTCACTTTATATTTTTGTGAATGTGTTGCCTGCCTTCAGCCGACGCCCCTTCACTGCTGATTGCAACCGGGGCTCATTGTTGGGCTCCGGGACCTGGGAGCATCCTCGGTGAACGCCTCAATTTTCACCGCTTCGCTCGTGGTGGTGTAGTCTGATTCGCTTGGCATGGCCCCGTTGACCTCGATGAACTTTCCGAGGGCGTTCCACTGCTTGAGAGACCCGCCCTCAAAGAGGGAGAGGATCTTGGCAATCTCGATGCACTTGGGGGAGGTGTCCTTGTCAGACTTGGGCTCGAGGCACATGAGGAACTCTTTGCGGTCGATGGCGCCGTCTTGGTTCTTGTCGCAGATATTAAAGATTGCGTCAGAGGTCTTAATGACCTCCTTCTCGAACTGCTTGGCAACCCTTTCGGGGCTGCGAAGGGATGGTTGCGTGAGTGGACAGAGTTGGGGTGCGTTTTCGCGGCATCGCCGCGGGTGATTTTTCCGTTGAGAGTAACTTCTTCCACCACTTCTCACCTCAGCTTCTCGCCGGCTGCCTTGGCCTTCATGATTTTGGCCCGGGCGGCAATGCTAGTTCCCCCGGGTCCTTCGGCGGTCTGGGCGGTCTCGTGGAAGGAGGTGAGGATGGTCCTGACCATGACCTTCGTCTCCGCCTTGTCCAGTGTGTCTGAACCGTCAAGGTCGAAGATCTTGAAGAGCAAGTTGAGGCGGTTAGCGGGGTCGCCCTTGGTGATGAAGCCGTAGCCCCTAACGAACTCGTCAAAGGTTAGGGTTCCGTCGTCGTCGTCGTCCATCATCTTGAACATGGCGGCTGCAATCTGGGGGTGGACCTCCATGTACGTAGCGAAGCCGTCAATGTTCCACATGCTGCGGGGTGGGGTGGGGTGGGGTGGGGTGGGGTGGGGTGGAATGGGGTGGGGTGGGGTGGGGTGGGGTAAGAAGTGACTCGGACACGGACACGGACACGGACACGGACACGAAGTCATGTCCACGCGTGTTGACTCTATCTATTTT
>BRYA01000573.1:0-23751 GCA_030267965.1 Triparma columacea
CCCAACCAGCATACCCGTTGTCGAAGGTGAGAGCTCGGAGAATAAGTGTACCACTCCCAGTTCCATACACATACATCCCTCTTCTTGCATTCTCTCCATCCAACACACAGCTTGCGTTGTCCTCCACACACTTGACCTCTCCACTCAAGTCTTCTGTGTACAGCATGCTTTTAATACTTGCACAAGTCCCCTCTGAGCATTTGTAAGATCCAACAGTTAGAATTGCAGTGTCACCATTCGCCATGATGGAGTTGCCAGTGTTGGAAGTAGACTCCGCTGTATATTCATAGTTGCTTATTGTGTTGAACAGCCCGTTCATATCGACCACATTCACCTCAGCCAACGACCTCCCTCCAACTACGACTAAGCAGGCCCAAAAAATTAGGCTCAACATGATCGAGTATTTCCGGAAAGTTGTCATATGCGCCTTCACTCGGCTGCATTTAACTTGGGAGGAACATTTCTTGGATGAATTCATGATCATGATCCCCGCACTTTTGGCCCTAGACCTTCCAGTTGGCTCAATCTTAGATACTATCTTTAGAAGGGCGCAACCGCCCACCCCGACAATAAGGGAGGAAAACAATCCAGCTGCGCAAAGAAGGTAGCTTATGGTCGTGCTCCTGCTCGTATATACCCAGATGATCTCATTCATGTCGAGTCTGTCGCACAAATTAGAGTCAAGGGCGGTGTCCCTTCGTTGGAAAGTATCACCATGGTGTGCCTCTTCCCCTGACCACTCAACGTTGCAGTCGTCGTAATTCCCGTCGTCGTTGCCGCTGCAGTCATGAGATGTCCCGAGCCGGAAGGATCGCGCGCTCTCCGTTTGCGTCGATGCTGACTGCGTTGCTCTTCCCTTTGAGCATCTAGAAACTAATCTTGCCTCTTCGCCCACTTTAAAGTTCGGGTGTAAAATCGGTGCAGTGCTCGTCTCACGTTCGTCGGTCGCCGTCGAGTTGCTCCTTTTAGTCCTATCCGCTACGCGACTGTCGATGAAACCGATCGGTCGTTCCGAAACATGGGGCATGATGACTGCTGCCTCGCACTTGGTCAAGTTGACCTTTGAAAGTAGCCCGTCGCCGGTCGTGCGTTTAGCGGGCCGCAGAGTAGCCGGTAGCCTGGCGGTTCTAATATCATCCTCCTTCGCGACCGGACTGCCTACGGAAGCGTCGAAAATGCTCAAGTCAAATATTTTTATTCCAGCTTGAGGTTGGAAGCCAGAATTTTCTGCCTCGTTTTCTGAGGCTGTGAAGGGTGCGACCAAAAAAGTGAGAATTAGAAACACCACCCCAAAAAGTTCCCTATTGACCAACGAACGACCAAAATGCCTGCCTACTATTCTGCCTTTCGCTGCGTACTCACCTCGTCCTTCCCCTCGACCACCCCATTCCTTCAACATTAAGTTGACAATTTCTCGCCTCACACTCCTTTCAGCAGCAACGAAGGCGCCTATTTTGGCGTTATCTACTCTCCCTGAGCAGGAGAGTTTATTGGTAGACGAAAAGGTACAAAGCTCCGTAACTTCCGAAGCTTTCATTAACTCATGCTTCATCTTCAGCTGTTGTTGCATAAACTTTGCAATGCCTCCGTCAAGAAGTATCACGCTTCCTTCTAAGATCCCGTCCTTTCCGCTTTTAACAAGCTCGTAGGGCTTGCACTGTACCTCGCATGCCGTCAGTGCCTTAAATTCCTTGTCATCCTTCTCATAATCTGTGAGGAGGAGTGAAGCAAATCACGATTTGTTTTCATTAGTTTGCGTTACAGTCGAATCGGGACGGCAGCAGTGTTTTTTTAGAAAGACACCGGGGTGATCTAGCCTTGCTCCGTCATGGTTATCATTATTCATGGCACACTTAAACTTCTCCTCGATGCTTACCTTCATAAACGAGAATAATCCGCTCTGCTGTATTCTGCCCACACTTTTCAATTTCGTTGTCGAGTGGTGTCAACTCGTCGTCAAGCAGGAGCTCGCCCATCCCCCCTGCGAGGAGGGCGTCGTAGGCATCGCATTTCGATAATGCTGCCCTAAAGGCCTTAACGTCCTTGAAATTTGTTTCTGATGAGCGAAGCGAAATGAGTTGGATTTGAGGGTTAGCGTCCAATGAATTGCTTTTTCGACAGTCGCACAGGGGTCTTTAATAGCGCTGAATGATCTCCTTTACCTCCTGCGTACTCACCTTGTCCTTCCCCTTCACCGGCCCTTTTCCCAGACACGTTTTCTCGGTGCTCGTTGCCCACAGCAGCACCAACGGCGACACCAGGAGCTGCAAGTCGTTCCTGCGGACATGGCGACCAGGGAATAGAGCTCGAGCGAAGGCACCCCGTCACCTCAAAGCATGGTAGCGCTTTGTACTCAGCTCTTAAACCCACGCAACCTCCGTCCTCGATCCTCAGCTGCAAGGGGGGGGTCACTTGAATGAGCGTAGTATCCCCATGCAAAGCAGAGACTAGCTGTGGTCCGTCGACCATTCCAAGCCTTGAAACGCTCACTAGCGAAGCCTCCTCGTCGACGACAAAACTTTCAACCAACGCTTGGTCGACACTGAGCTCATTGATCAAAGCCCTGCTCTTGTCGAAGCCGATGCTCCCCTCCTCACATTGCTCTGCAAGCTCGGGTACGGCGAGGCGCCCACTCTCTTGCTTTGCAGTCTCAATTTTGTGCTGCATCCACTCGGAGGAGTCAGTCGGAGCAGCAGCAGCGTTGAGCTCCGCCTGATCCTCATTGTGAACGATCTTCCTCCCCTCCTCCGAAACACTGCAGATGCTGTGGAGAGGAAGGTCCCCGGCGACGGACATGCAACCGAAGAGGTCGGAGGCCCTGGTGTCAGCATCGTCCTTGAGCCAGTAGAGTTGGCCTGTAGGGTGGAAGTGGACGTTGGAGGAAGTGCTCGTCGCGGGGACTACAGAGAGCGGAGTCCACAACAAAGGCGGTTAGAATCTAGCATGCAGCACAATACCAACGTCCCCTCATACCCTCCACCACCTCTTGCTTACCTTTCTCGGAAGCACTGCCACCATAAAAAGCCAAATAAGATAATCTTTGCATGGCGTCTAACGCTGTGGCGATCTGAACTTGGAACGCTCCAGTCGCATGATCTTGTCCAAGAAGGGCATCTACAGTTGAGAGACAGAGGACAACGATGAGGGAGAGGACCACCAAAGCTGCCTTACTCCCTCCCCCTACATTCCAACGCATAGAGGCTGACCTTTGGAGATTACCCTCTCCCTTGAGCTCCAGCATGTTGCAAGAGTTTGCGTCATGGGATGCTCCCGTGACTACCTCAGGGTTCGTCTCGTCTGTAAGCCCTCGACTCAAACTCTTGGACGGCTTGGAGCCATGGAAGGTGGGGAAATGGGCAAGACAATCTCCTGGAGAGGCCATGGAAAGAGGTGAATTCTCAACAATTTATATGTCGTCGATTCGTCGATACACCTAGGAAATTAGCGAAGATGTAGCGTTATCTGTGAAAGCTGAAGAATTCAAGTAAGTGAGGTCGGGTAAGAATCCAAGCAGGCCAAGCAAGCAAATCACACATTTTAGCCGCGATTTCAGGCGGCATTGGTATCGATGGTATCGATAGATAGCTTAGAAAGTTACGGGTCTGAAAAAAGATGGATGCTGCTTATTCAGACCCCTATAAAGACCAAGCATGATCGAAGAGGAGCGGGGGGGAGAGAAGCAAAAACACACCCTATTCGTCCTTTGCCCTATTCTAGCTTGCTTATCCGGGAATATTAAGCAAAATGGCTCCTGATATGGACATATGAGCGCAATAGACACAGAAACTCACCAGAAACCCAGTTGGGTGAAAATCGGGTAAAAAATATCAGGTTGCCCCGAACCCGTGCACTGCTACAGATTTGGGAACTGAAGAGGTTGAGCGACGATACGAACGATGTGGGTGTTTGGCGCGTTTCGGAACAAGAAGGGTACAAGAAGAAGAGATGATGAAAGAAGAACAAGACACATGAGATTTGAGAGATTGTAATTTACGTAACCTAGTAGAAGCCCTCCTCGTATTCAGTCTGAACTCCTATTGTCTCGTACTTTTTGGCTCCTATTGTTGAAGATGCAAGTATCTGGCTGAGATATCCCTCTACGGTGTAGGTGTCCCACGCTTCTATGCCGGTTTGCATTCTCACGTCGCTGTCCCATTCCCCCCCCCCTGCCCCCGCCCCCTCCCTCTCCATGTAGCTCTCCACCTTGATCTTGTACGACCTGACCTCGCTGAGCAGGTACTTGAGGACCCCTCGCCTCTGAGCGAGGGAGAGCTCGTTCAGCCTCGGCGGAATCAGCCTGCTGCCGTTCCACATCATGTCGTTGTCCCAGGAGTCAATGATGCCCCCCTTGTTGATCACGAGGGCGGCCTGCTTTCTTACGTCCGCCAGGCAGGCCGTAAGCATCCGGTCAAGCTCAGCCTGACCTTGCACCTCGACCTCGTAGGCGTTTGTGAAGTCTTCCGCCTGCTCTTGGCTGAACTGCACTCCCTCCATTGCGACCTCCAGACTCTCCTCCAACTCCGTTATGGCCCCAACCATGGCCAGCTCATCGCGGCTCAGCATTTCCGTATTTTGGAAGAGCTCGCCGTCCGCGGCCGCAATCTCCGCGTCGAGATTTTGGAGCTCGGCAGTGAGCTCCTTAATGAGCTTCTGCTGGGCAATTTCCTTCTTCGCCATGGCATTTCTCACATCGCTGCTGATCCCTAACTCTTTTATTGCGTCCTTGTTGTCCTCCATAACCTTCACATTCTTTTTCAAAATGTCGCTCGCCTCAAGACCGTTGGTTGTCAACAGCTCCATGGCACTCTTGTGATTTACCTCACTCTTCTCCTTGATTTCTACGACCCTCTCAGCTGACTCTTCGACCAGCCTGACCTTGGCGCTCTTCATGTAGGCCAACATCTCCTGCTTCTTCTTCTCCTTCTTCCTCACGGCGATCCTCTCCATGTCCGAGACCATTTGATAGTGTTCCTTCCTTTCCACCTCAATTGCGTGGAGCAGGGTAGACATTTCTGTCGTTGCCGACAGCTTGAATTCGTCAATGTCCTTCAGCCCAAACAGCTTGCTGTCGATCAGCCTGATCTGCTCCTTGAACTCGTTCTCCTTTGTCTCGAATTCCTTTGCGTCCTGTTCAATCTCCTCCAAGTAATTCCTCTCCGTTGCCTCCCTGTCTATGCTCTCGGTGAGCTGCTGCTTCTCCAGGTCGCTGATGATGTCGTAGTTGTCGTCCAGCTTCTTGTGAAGGAAGAAGTATATATCGCTCTGGTCCTTTTTCTGCTGCTCGACTTCTCCAACCATTTTGCGTTGTTTCCTGACGATCTCCTTCTTCTTGATCCTAAGTCTCGCCTGGTCTTTCATCATCTGGGAGCAGGTCGGGAGCAGGTCGGGGAGTTAGAGTCTTGTGGGAAGCGAAACGAGGAACGAAGCTAGGCACTATTCATCTTCGTCGTCGCTTCACTCCTCCAAAGTGTCTAGCCCCACTTTTCCGCGCCCTGCCCCTTGCACCCCACCGCAACCACCAGAACAGCTCCTTCTCCACACCACAAAGTGCACAGTCAACCCATCCGCACCTCACTTCCCCCTGCACCTCCACCCCGCCCCTCGTACCTGGACTCTCTCCTCATGTGCTTTGTCTTGTTCTCGCTTTAAATCCAGGGCCTGCATGCTGACCTGGCGGAGCATCTCTCTGATGCCTTCCCCTTTGCTTTCGTCCTCAGCCTCATTGTTGCCTCCCTTGGGCATGGTATTTTGCCCATTCCTCCCAACAGCTTTGCTCTGAACAAGCCCAAATACTATTGCCTTGTTTGCTGGAAGTGTAGCGCGGATTACCACCACCGCCCCTTCACACCTGTAACTTCTCTCCATCGAGGTGAAGAGCTGCTCATGTCGGCCACGCTGAATATCTCCAGGGAAAATATTATCAACTATGCAGAGCTCGTCGTTAGGGACTTCCTGTAAGTGCTTATTCTGTTTCCCCCTTTGGGGAATTTTTTCCTCCTCGCTGTGCACCCCCGTCTTTACTAACACCTTCAACCCCCCTTAGGCAATCGAGGGGTTACTTTGGAGCCTTGGAGGCCCTAACCGAGGATGTTGCTGCGGCTCGGCTTGAGAGGCAGCAACAGGAGCAGGATGAGGGTAGAGCTCCCGAAACGACCGAGGGGGACAGTGTCGAGAGCTGGTATGTTGTGAACCAGCATCTTGGACTCCCAGGCCTATTGAACAAAAACAAAGCGAGGGAGAGGGGGTACAATTCTGTTATTGAGGTACGTAAGGGAAATGCAAGGCGTCATCGTTACGCGACAGTCCTAAGGAATCGCCAACACGACCCTTTCCGCTCGCCGCCGCAGGTTCTCGTGGATGCCATGAGCGCCAAGAGTGAGAAGGAGGTTGAGCCTTCTCCTTGGGTCAGGCCTTCGACAACCCCCAACTTTCAGTTCCCATTGAAGGCCACTGCGGCTGCGACCAAGAGTAACCAGGTTAGCTCCGCTTCCCCGTCCCCAACTAATCTAGGAGCAAACCCCAGCAAGTCATGGAGTCGCGCTCCTTCTACGAACCAGTCGACGACCCGTCCCAAGTCGCAGCAGAAACACAACCGGCCAAAAAGCTCGAACAACAGCAGCGCTGTGAGAAGCGGGTCCGTCACCACTTGGCGGCCAAAAAGCTCCGGAGACGTCCACAACCTTGTGAAGTCGCAGTACAAGCCCCCTGACCCAAGATTGATGCACTCGGTGAAGCATCCCGTGACCCCGCAGCACTGGATCCCCGACCCTGTGCGCACAAGACAAATCCAGAGGGACTTAGCGGTCGCAAAGACAAACGTGGAGGACACCCTAGTCAGAAAGGAGGCCAAGGAGCTGGAGATCAGCAGGCACAAGCTGGATGCTCTCCAGGTGAGCAAGGAGAAGGAGAAGCTCGGCATCGAGTTCAAGGCGCAGTGCGGTCTCTGCTCGATGAAGTTCCTTCCCGTCAACCTTGTCCTCGCTGTCCCTCTCAAGGCTGTTCTCGACATTCGGGACAGCTGGGGTACCAAGTTCGACGAAAAGGGGTGCCAGCTCCCTAAGGATGCGAGGTTGAACAGGAACCTTCGGAAGCCCCCCCTTTGCTACAATGACGTCCACGTGTGCAGATTCTGTGCCCAACTGTTTAGGAGCCAGCAGGACCTCTACCGCCCCAGCTTCGAAAAGAAGGAAGCTGAGAGGAAGCAGATCTACGAGGATAGGGAGGCCGCCGCCCGCAAGGCGTACTGGGACCCCTTGACTACGACAGAGAAGGAGAAAAAGAAGGAAATGGAGGAGCTCAGGTTAGAGTTGGAGAGGGGGTTGAATTGGAGGGGTCTAGAGCAGGACAGGAAGAAATCGACTGAGGTCATCGGGGAGAGTGTCAGGCTGGCTAGACAAACCCTCGTTCGGACAACGAGCAGCGGGCGCATCGTCAGGGAAAGAAAGAAGACCGAGGTGTCTGCACCGACGAAGTAGTGCGCACAGTATAATAAGGGTATAAAATTTGATGCAAAAGGAAAGCCGCTTCGTTCTGCTACCTCCTCTACCTATACTTTCCCTCCCCCCCCCCCCCTTCCTGCCCATTCTGCCCCGACCGCACACATCCGACAAACAAACCCGCCCGCCCGGTTATCTTCAACCCCTCGTCTTCTTCGTTCGCCTATTCTGCAGGTTCATAAACGCCCCGCTCTGGAGCTGCTTGGCAGCCCGCATCCTCTCCAAATTCTGCTGAGCCTCGAGTTCGCTCTGCGATGGCGCGATTAACGAAAGGTTTAGGAACGTGCTGCTTCGTTACTTGTTGCCCTCTCAATTTCTCTCACCTTGACGTTCTGATATCTTTGCAGCAACCTCTCCAGGTCGAGCTGGCGGCGCTTCTTCTGTTCCTCGCGGCCGGTCTGGATCCTCTTCTGCAGGGCGATGAGCTCCTGCTGCTTGGAGTGCTTGAACTTGGCCTCCTGTTGGAACATTTCCTGCTGCTTCTGATTTCTCCACTTTTCAATCTCCCAAGCCTCGAGGGCATCGGCCTTTAGTTTCATTTTGTGAGCCTCCGTGTAGTCCTTGGCCTTGGCGAGGTGCTCCTGAATGTTTCTCAAGTTGAGCAGCTCCCTGGAGAATTTGGGACGGGCCTGCTTTTGCAGCAGCTTGCGCTGGAATTCCTTGAGGTCCTTGGTGTGGCGGACCTGGGGAAGGGGGAGAGAGGATGGGGGAGAGGATGGGGGAGAAAGGAGTTAGTGTGTGCGCAGGCTCCTAAGCTTCTGGGGTTAGGGTTCCTTCCTACTACACACCTTCATGGCCTCCACCAAAGTCTCAGCGTGCCCCTCGTACGCCTCCATTTTCTTATCCCAAACCATGTTGAACTGCTGGAATTCGAGCATGTGTGCCTCCTCAACTCCGAGCCTCTCGGCAATTTGGCGCGACCTCATGGCCTCCTTCCTACGGTTCTCCTCGTGGAGCTTGAGCTCCTCCAGCCTATTCTTGGCGATCTCGGCCTCGACATACTTGCCCTGGCGCTCGCAGTTTTTGCGGTGCTCCTCGAGGATCTACGAGGTGGCGGGGGGTTGCAGGGGGGAGAGAGGAGAAGGTGGTGACCGTGTTAGTAACAGCGAAATGCAAGGTAGGGGTGAGGGGCATATTGCGGAAGGTACGGGGGTAAGGGGGGGGGGAGGGACATCCGAGGGTCCCGAAATCTTCCAAAAGATTCGAGTTAAGGATATCACCAGGGACAAAAGGTGCCCCTCAAATGAATCTAACCGACCCCTTCTGGGGTTCCTGAAAACAGAACTGAAGTCGAATTTGCCCTGGGTACCCACCTGAAGGAAGTCAGCGACAGCTGACTCTTCCCCTCCGTCCATTATTTAAAACGCTGTTGCTCAAAACTAGGGTCAACACAAAAATGGAGACAAAGAGGAAAAATCGAGGACGGAGAGAGGAAGCTGTGAAATTTGGCATTTTTGGAGAAGCCCTGCCTAACATAAATCCAACTTACTATGCTTCGGTACTTGCGGGTTTATGTTCACTTAATTCTGGTATTTGGTGTATTAGCTTCTGAGGGGGTGTCAAGACGGTCTAGAATCAATCATCAAGTCGCTGGTGGCAGCACAATATGTTGTTTTTCAACTGATGATCATTGTTTAGTCGTGTTGCGGAACGATAGGAGCGGGGATTCTCTGTCGTTACGGTCGTTAAATGTTTCTGAATCGGGAGGATATGATGAAGAGGAGGAATTTGTTGATCCCCTTCACTCCATCCCGCCACGATCTCAACAACAGATCTACCCCCTGACGCCTAACGGGCCAATCGTTGTGTTCTCGGGGTATATTGGTGGCATTGCTGAAGTGACTGGCGAATTGAAGGAATGGATGTCGGAAGGGAGGAGGAGGGCGGCGACGAAGTTCGCCACATTTGAGAATGAAAGGATAGATAGAGGTGACGGCAATAGCGCGTCGTCGACGGATTGGGAGCGGGTGGGTCCCTCTTCGCCCGAATTCAATCCAACGGTTGAACGAGTATCAGAGGTCCTCAATACATTAACAAAGAATAGGAGCTCCGGTGACAACCTCCACTGCCTCGTCGTGGGGCGCAACACACGGGGGGGGGAGGGGGGGGGGAGGAGCAACGGCTGCCCAGTATTCGATATCGTCGACGTGCTGCCAAATGGTATGAAAAGAGACTGGAGCAAGGGGGGGTGCACGAGTTTAGGACGTTTTGGGGCGGGAGTGAGGAGGGTGTTTGGGAAGCGGGCTTACCTCGAGCCTCACCGGAGAATTCCTCCGAGTTCCGCCTTCGCTTGCATATTAGACGCCCTTTGTGAGACCTTCGGAGAAGTGGAGGAGTGGGAGGGAGGGGATGTTGATTTGGATATCAGAGACCTCATTGGATGCCTTCGAGTGGTCAAGTTGGGCAAAGAAGGGGGGGTGGAAACTCTTGAGGATGAGTTGGTTGAGCAAATGATCGAGGAGTTTATAAAACAGCGAGAAGTCTGAATGCTAAAAAGTTTTGTTTTGTAAGGAATGCCATGATCTGCCTTCCAAAAGCTTCTGCCCAACTTCCGAACTATATTTCGCCAAATTCGAACCAAATCAACTTTTTCTGTATCCGTATCATCCTTCAAAACACTTCGCTTACTTAAATTTTCAGTTACATCCACGCTGTAGTAAATTGAACCCTCTTCGACCAACTCAGCAAGGATGCCGCATGCTCTCTTTCTCCTCCTTGTTGTAATTATTCCGTCATATTTATCTCTTTCTTCTTCAGTATCTCCAATATCTAATATCCACATCGTCGCGTCCACGACAACCTCTCCATTTGGTGCTAATTCTCCTGTTCCTCCGCCGACTTTCCTTCAGGCTGCAAAACAGGTCAAGAGGAAGGTAGAGAACTGCGACCCTCGAATCACCGTTACTGTTTCTTCCTCCTTTCCCTCTCCCCTTCCTCCCTGTGACCTCCTCCTAACTCTCGGTGTGACTCCCCCAGAATCCCTCCCCCCCCCCACACCAAGCACGGGGCGGTTTATCATTTCTCCTCCTTCCCTCCTACCCTCTTCAACCCCAAACGATTTCGTCGACTTTTTCTCACCCACTACAACCGTCCTGCCTTCGCCGCCATGGTCCTCTCTCTCCACCGCAAGGAGGCTGTACGAATATCTCCTGAAGCTGTTCTCAAGGCACACAACTGATGATTACGCGACCGGCATCCTCCTTTTTGTGAATCAGTACAGTGGCGTGAAGGTTCCATGGGTACAGCACAGTATCGACCCAAGCTGGGAGAAAGGTCCGGTTCAAAACGCCAAGGAATTCGCCGCCATGATTGGGAACTGCGGGGACTGTATCACAAAGTGCTTGGCCGATGAGACCTGCAAGGCGTGTATCGATGCGCTCAACGAAATCGACACCCGCGATCAGGTAGAATCCTATCGCGCTGTGACCTCCTTTGAATCAGATCTCTTGCGTGATTTCTCCTTTTGCATCCTCGAGAAGAACAACATCTTCGAGTGCTCGGCCTCCATCCCGTCCCTGCCTGCCGTGACCCCGGTCCCCACATTTAGGGGTGAGCCCATTACGCATGATCGCGCGGATCAGATCCTCATTGGTCATCTACAGGATTCAGACGGTTTCACCGACGTTGTTCCCAAGTCAGATGTGAGCTGGATGGTGGCCTGCGGTGCGAACGTCGCCTACGATCAGTTCCCTAACCAGAACCAGCTCTTTTATAAGGGTAAGGGGAAGGACATGTGGTACGACCCCGTGTTCAAGGTGAAGACGCTTGACGGAAGGACCGTGTGGTGTAAGAGGCATTACAAAGTGAGAAGGGTTCCAAATACGCCAGCACAGTACATGCTGTCAGTCCTCGACAACGGCGTGACCAGTAATGAGCGTTGGAATATTGTTGCTGTCGCAGATGACCTTTCGTGGTGCGTTTTTCACTACGCCGGAGCGGCTTCTGCTGTCGGACAGTCTTACACTGGGGGGCTGTTATGCACAAGGGATGGAAAAGTGCCCCCAGTCGACGTCCTAAATGGCGAGATAAAGGATGCGTTCGAATCAGTCGACATAAAGTTGTTTGAACTATTCGTCTGCGACAACTCAGTGACGGAGGAAAGCGATCCCCCTCCCCTTGACTTTTATCGCAAAAAAAGTGGTAAGAGGGTCGTTTCTCCTTTGGCATAAGTTTTTAAGGTTGATTATTTGTATGTATAAATGCTGTTAAACTTTCTTTATAAGAGGCGGACGGTTACATCCGTCAATCCCCCTTGCAACGAACGTGACGACATCATGCCTTGGCTCCTGGGCTGCCAACCTACCACCGCCTTTCCTCCTCTGACCAGAACCTGCCGGCGTGAGCGTGACCTCGCTCTCGGCCCATCCAAAGAGAGGAGGGTTGAAGAGTCCAATCCCCAATACGTGTTGCTGGGAGTAGAGGAAAAGGTCAAGGTGCGTTCGCTTCGAGGCTGGAGTGGAGGAAAGGGAAGACATAATCCGTGGGAAGGATGACGTTCGAATAACCAATGCCGTGGCAGCGTGCAAGTGTGGGTGTAAGCCAGAGTGGCCTAGTGAAATTATATCAAGATCTGGGTAATCCATGAATGCCGCCAGCAGCCTGATATGTAGTGTCGAGAGTAGATCCTCATGGGAGTGAAATACTCGAGCATCGTCCTCGAGAACGAGAACGAAGGGAAGAGAAGGGGGGACGTCTCTCATCAATCTTGGCAACAGGACTTCAAGCCATCCCTCCCATAAAATCCGCTTCGCAGGATAAGACACTTCGGACAGAGAGAGGAGGGGAACAGGCGTTGGCGAAGAGAGATAGGGTAGATTAGAGAGGTGGTCAAGAGTAAGGGAGCATCGCTCCCGGTACGCAGTTGAATTGCATGTCGCGACAAAAGTACAGATTGGAGGCGGGGGGGGAGGAATGGAGGGCGGGGGTTGGGAGAGGTAATTGGTACCACTCGACATGCTTTGGGGCTGCCGCGTCAGACGTGCACTTCTCGCTGACGTCTGTTCCTCCATCAGCTTTGTCGATAACCTCGAAACCAAGGTTCAACAGAATCTTGTGAATCTCGTCAGCCGCGTCATAAAGCTTTTCTGCCCGAAGTTTCGACCGCTCAGATACTAGGGAGGCCACCTCTGCGTCGACCATTCTGTGAAGATGGGTTGGTTTTGGGGTGAAGTTGTTACACACTACACTACACTACTCAGGCAGGATGCAAAAAAATTTTAAGGCTTAATTTTTGAAACATCTTTATTGAATTTATCAAATTCATTAAAGTTCTATCAATCAAATTATAATGTAAATAGAGTGTTTTAGTGTTTTTAGTTACGATCATGAGAAGTTGTAAATTGGTATTTGTATTTGTTTCCAATTGTTTTGTAGAATATTTTGAATATTTTTTGTTGATTGTTTCACACAATTTGAAATTCAACTGAACTAAAATATAAATTGATATTATCCGTATCTTCAAATTTGTCAATAAGATCTTTAAATCATATAAATATCTTTTAAAGATATATTTAATCAAATTGAATTTTTTTTAATATTAATTGAGCTCTTAGAGAGGAATGTTCGCCGGCTTTTTTTCGATTTCTTTTATTTTTTTCTCAACTTCCGGATTACTCCTCCTCTTTTCGTACTCTTGTGCTCAGCCAGAACAGTTGGGTTCTATTCTTCTTACGCCGCCGCTAGCTCCTTCCCCCTCCCTCCCCCCCTTCAAACAAACCCTCTCCAACCCCCCTCCCCCCCCCCGAAACAATTGAATTCTAGCCTCCCTTTCCCTTATCCCAGCCATGGATATCGCCAAGCAGTTCATGGGCGAGATCGACCACGAGATGCCCGGTGATGCCTCTGACCCCGACGAGGAGACCGTGATGGTTGACTCTACATGCGCCCCAACTTCCACCCCTCCCCTCAAGGAGATCCTCCTTGATCGGCACTGGGTGTTCGAGGAGGTCCTTTGGATTAAGGGATCGTCGACGAACATGTCAAGGACCGAGCTCCAGGAGACAGTCGCCGACGCCAAGGGTGTAGATTTGGACAGGGTGATGGTCTGTTTTTTCGACGAGGACGAGCTGAGCCACCCCGTAGTCTACGAGAAGCTCGGTGCCGCCGGCGCCCCCACCGGGGACGTCGTTACGGTCTGGTGTACCAAGTACCGCCCCGCCGCGTTCCGTCGTTACTCTAGGAAGTGGGTTAAGATAAAGAAGCGAATGGATTCCCTCCCTGCCCGGTGGTACCTCGTTACCGCCATCAGGAAGGACGCCCTCCTTGACGACGAGCGTGACCAGCACCTCTCCGCCGAGGAGGTCGTCGAGAAGATCCCAGAGAAGACCGCTGAGGAGATCCTCGAGGAGACCTGTTGGCTCCCCCCGTCGTTTGACTACAGGAAGAAGAAGTCGTTGAAGGAGCAGTACAGTGTCAACAACGCTGAGTACGCGGAGGAGAAGGAGAAGAAGCGGAAGGAGGTGCAGAGGCAGACGAGGATGACTAAGATGAAGGCGGAGAAGGAACTTAGAGAGGCCAAGGAGCAGGCAGCACTGGAGCTGGCAGCGGAGGGGGAGGGGGAGGGGGAGGAGAAGGGGGAGGAGAAGGACGGCGACCCCCCTGATGTGTCTGGTTTAAAGGTCTCTTGAGGGAGGAGTAGGGGTAAATCGATTGTTGCGGTTGTGTATAATTTTTTTTTTTTCTATTCCAAAATGAGAAAAAAGTCACTTGAACCAACCCTTCCCATTTATCTCGTCCACTTCAATCCTCCCGTTCCCGTCCCTATCTAGGGCGTCGAAGAGGTCCTCAACCTGCCTGTCGGACCAACCCAAGCCCATGCTCTCCACGACCTTCTTGAATTGTGCGAGGTCCATTTCCTCAGACTCACCAAGACCAGAAAGAACCTGACCGAGTCGGGCGTGCGCGGGGGTGGGGGGAAAGGTTTGTGTTGTGTGTGTTAAGTATAATCGTATGTTATCGTGTGTATTGTATTGTGTTCCTCAAGTATTTCCCTAGACTCTCCCCCCCCTCTTACCTTATCTCTAACAGCGTCTTCAACCCTCCCCAACCCCCCCGTTTTAAACTCGCTCTCCGCCGGTGGACTAGTCGCACCAATATACCCTTTCGGTCTAATAGCCACAGTGTTCTTAACCTCCGTACACATCGTACCATCCTGTAAATAAAAACCGTAAGTAAACGTAGGCGTGCTCCTACCCTTAGAATCAAGTTCATCCCTTATCTCCTTCTCTAGCTCTGGTGGAAAATCGAATCTTAATTCCAGATCCCCCGTTCCCCCCTTCCTTAAATCTAATTCCATCCCTCTAGTCCAGCAGCTATAACCTGGAAAAACCCTACTACAAGCAAGTGCTGCAATCGGGTCCGCAAGACACGCTTGGTATCCCCCGAACATAACACCGCCAGGGTTGCGGGAGAATGTGTTTAGGGGGAGGGTTATACGGACGTGACGCCAGGAGTTTCGGAGGGTGCGGATTTTTACACGCATCAGGAAAAACGGGGGGTATAACTCCATCTTAAGCTAAAGGGGGGGAGGGGGAAGGGGGGGGTATATGTTAGTACGTGCACTGCTTTCGGTTCCTCGTTCGTGCTTCTCTACGCTCGGTGTGTGTCGTACTGGGAATCTGCTGTTCTAGAAGCAGTCGAGATAAATCCCGGCGGTGTTCCCGTTGGATTCGCGCGCAATCCTGGAGTTAGGTCCTGGCGTTCTCCCCCCCTTGGCACACCGTTTCCTACGGTCGACGTAAATGGGCGAGGGCTTTGCGCATCCACTTGGCACCCTCGCACACTAAGGAAATCTCCGATGGTTCGGCGGAAGAGATGGAGGTAGGTCTGCTTCGCGAAGTGCTGGCTGGACGCTCCCATCTCGTCACAGTGTTTCTCAGCCGCAGACAGCCAAACGAAAATGCAGACAGACGTATAACACACACATCTTCTAATATACCATCCTTATCCCTCCTTAATCCATTCCAACTCTCTCCCCCCTCTTACCTTTTCAGATACAAGTCTAGTCGCGCTGACAGCTTGCATGAGTCTCATGAACCACGTGGTTTGAAGTCCCTTAGCCGTTGTCATTGACGGTTCCATGTTCCTGATACCTCCTCTTTCCTTGACAGGGGAGGGGTGACTCAGGGATTTTGTGGTTGATGTGTAGGTACGTTTGGGGGGTATGAAGAGGTGGTTGGGGGATGTATATAGTTTTTGGGGGGATGTGTGATATGATTGGCCTTTTGTGCGTGATGATGGGGATAAAATGGAGAATTGTGGCGGAGGGATGTGTTTGGAACTGTTTGTTTTTATGCTTATTTTGGTTGTTACATAGGTGCGGTTAACAATGTTGGTTGATTTTGCGGCTCTACGTGTTTGGCATGCAAACGTTAGCGCTGTACTTAGCATGTTGAGGGTTTGGGAAATGGGATGTGAATTGATTGGACTTTTGCCCTGCCATAAAATGGCATAAAAATGGGGTTTTTAAAAGAATTTGATCACATTTCATCACCGTCAAAGGATTTTATTGTCAAAACAAGGTGAGATACAGATTTAATGTGGACTGAAATCATCTTGAAAAGGAAAGAAAAGGAATTCAACCAACAGGGCCCGATGGGAGGGTGTGTAGAGTGGGTGTATATAGCTCTTTATGGCTCTTTATGACTCTTTATGACTACATATGACGAAGTGTTTGGGACTCTGAGTTGTGCCTTTGGATAGAGATGGGCTCAGGAGTCAAGAGGTCTACGCTAGGAGCAGCCTTCAGTGGACATGAGTCGAAGCCGCTAGGAGCAGACGATCTCGCTCATTAGATTGCTACGTCCCAGCCATCTTATACGCTGAGCTGACCACACTTCTGGGCTCCGTCACTCCGATCCCGTAGTGTCGCGTGACGTTGCGATCTCAACGAGTTTTTGGGACTCTGAGTCGCACCTGGCTACATATGGCTACATACACCCACATACACACACACATACCCACGTATACCCCATCACACCCTATCACACCCTCTAACACACCCTCCAACACACCCTCTAACACCACCTCAAACCCCCCCCTCCCCCACTCAGCAACGGAGGGATCCTAACAATCCTCACCATCCTCCTATCCCTCCACCTAATCTACACAGTAACCCTCCAGTCATTCACCGTCCGCGTCCTCACCCACACATTCTCAAACTCCACCCTCCACCAGCCTCTCGAAATTGAGTTTGACGTATCCCTCCATTCCCTCCCCTGCAATTTAATCCACGTCGACGCTCAAGATACCACAGGCCAAACCCAGGCTCTTCACCTTGATAGGAAGCACCATGTTTTTAAGAGGAGGTTGAATAAGAACGGGGTACCGGTGGGGGGGAGGAGGAAACATTTATTAGGTGGAACATTTACCGAAGAGAAACACGTCGAGGAGCACTTCGGACTCGAGAGGAAGACAGAGGTGTCGGAGGACGTTGTTGACTCCGTTGACGGTGTCAACGCCCCCTCCGTTGACGATGACAACTACGGTTCCGGTGACACTGATAATTGCGGTGACTGCTACGGCGCGGGGGATCCAGACGAGTGCTGCGATACATGCGATGACGTTCGTCGTGCATACCGTCGGAAAGGCTGGACCTTAAAACCAGGCGACGACACCGTCGTACAGTGTAAGAAGGAGAGGGAAAGAGGCTCGGATGGGGGTATGGACGGAGAGGGATGCAGCGTATACGGGAAAGTCGTACTACAAGCGGGTGGGGGGAACCTACACATAGCCCCAGGACGGAGCATGGAGGACGCCGTTGGTGAGGGTGGGGTCGGGGGTAACTTAGGGGACTTCCTTAAAGCAGCGTTGGGTGAGTACGACGTAAGCCACACGGTGAAGAGGTTGAGGTTCGGAACGTCTTTCCCAGGGAGCGCACAACAAATGGACGGACAGGTTAGGGAGGTGGGGGATAAATTAGCGATGCACCAGTACTACATTCAGGTTGTACCTACTACTTATAAGTTCCTGAGCGGGAGGACGGTTAGGAGCAACCAGTTCTCAGTAACGGAGCACGTAAGGCACGTGGAACCGGGGAGCAACAGGGGGATGCCGGGGGTTTTCTTCTTCTATGAGGTCAGCCCGCTGCATGTGGAACATGAGGAAACGAGGGATGGGTGGATGAAATGGGCGACGGAACTGGCGTGCGTTTTGGGGGGGATTGTGGGATTTATGAAGTTTATAGATGGAGGTGTTTGGGGGGGGGGGAGGGGGGGGGGACTGGGGTGATTTGGGAGGAAACTTGAAAGGAGGAAAAGGGGAACATGCAAAGGAACGAGGGAGGAGGGGGAAAATTAAATGCAGTGGCAGCATAATAATGCCCCGTTTTTCATTCCAACACAATCACTATCCAACATTCTCTCTCCCCCCGCCCTCTCCTCAACCCCCTTCCACCCCTTCCAACCCTACTTCCCGTCCCCCGAGTTTTTCCTGAGTCCGACAAAATCATCGAACAAATCCTCGCTCTTAGTTTTCCCAATATTTAGGTTATTAACAGGCGGAGGTGGAGGTAAAGTATCGAAGATATCCCCCCCCCCGCTCGGCGACCTCAAAGGGGGCTCGGAGGGGGGGGGCATCTTACCTACTGACCCCGAGGGTGCCCGGAGAGGGGGGGCGGGGGCGGGCTTCTTCTCAGGCTCGAGGAGGGAGTCTGATCCTGCAAAGGGGTCAGAGGCGGCAGCGGCGGCAGCGAGGTCAAAGGCGGGGGGCTTGCTGACAACGGAGGTGTCTGACAGGAGGAGGTCGGTGGCGGTGGGGTCGGAGGGGGGGGCCTTCTGGGGCTCCTCTGAGGCGGGGGCGGCGGGGACGTCCGGGGAAACAGGGAGAGGCTCGTCAGCGAGAATGGCCAGGAGCTTGTCGTTGACGTTGAGGGTCTTCATGAAGACCTCCTCGCTCAGTGCGCCCTCCGTCCCCGCCTGGATGAGCTGGTCGACCCGGGGCTTGCACGCCTCGAGGAAGCCAATGACAGCGAGGAGAACCTCGTCTTGCTGGGTGGTCTCCTTCCTCATCATGTCTGCGAGGTCTATCCTCTCCTCTAGGGAGCTCAGATCATCGTTGACCTTGGCGTTTGCAGACACTGTCACGGTCATTTCAAAAATTGGGGGGGCTGTGGAAGAGGGAAGAAGTCAAAAGAAGTCAGAAGAAGGCGAAGAGCAGCGGGACTCAATGCAGATTTATGTGGATGAGCTTTACGATAAGATTTTAGGGTACTCAGGGGGTGTGTATAGGTGAGTAAAGGAGTATGAAGGAGAAGAAACGAGTCACAGGAAGATGCAGTGGTAGAAATGGGGTACAATGGGATTTTAGAGCAGGATTCGGCCAAAATTGGATTTGGACACTTTCGTCTCCTGTGAGTGCCTAATCTCCCTTATTTACAGCCCTTTGATAGGATTTACGACATTAGTGAGGATGATTGTAATCATATACAAAAAAAAACTCATAAAACGAGCAAAACACTTTAGTTCCAAGGAGATATCCCACATCTGCGTTGATTTCACCGATGTGAAAGGCAGATGATTCTGCACTTCCAACGTCACATTTGCCCCATATCTTAATCTCAACAACTCTTCAGATATCCAATACGCAATTATCCCCCTTCAATTCGGCTCTATTGCCAACAGAACAAGCACTCACTCACACTCCACGCAACTACCCCCCCCTCTACTTCCTCTTTCTTCCTCTCTCTTTGCCCCCCACCCCAGATTTAATCATGTCCTTCGTCGCCAATCTCCAGAAGGCCATCATGCCCCTCATGTCCCCCGCGACCTACCGCACGGCCTTCCTCAACATGCGCACGACCTACGATCCCCAGGTCAGAGCGGGTAAGTTCATGCCCCTCATCCACTTCATGATGGCCGTCGGCACCATCGGCTACGTCCAGGAGTACTACGCGATCGGGAGGTTCCACGTGGCCCACGGTCAGCACGAGAAGGAGCACGCGCTAGCTGAATACAAGGCCAAGCATGGATCCCACCATTAGGGGAGGGGAGCGTAGAGCTAGTTGTGTAAGGGGGAGGGAGGAGCCCGCGATTAAATCGATAAGAAGGTGCAAAAGCACATCCGTTTTTATCCAAAAAAATCCCCTGTTCTTCGTTCTTCTTTTTCTTTTTCCTCATGGGCCTTGCTGCGCGAAAACTTTCTCTCCTTTAAAATGTATTCTCTCCTGGCCCCAATTTTAATCGTCGGCATCACGGCCTCCTCCATTTCCCCCTCGACCCTCGCTTCGATCTCCGAGGAGGTGAACAGGCTTCCCAATACCTTTCTTTCCGACCCCACCTTGCCATGGTCCGAAAGGTTCTCCTCAACTCTTCTCTCCAACCACCCCATACCAAAAACGAATGCCACTTACACTACCGTTGAGGTGCTTTTCACCATCCCCGACAACTACGACCTCCGCGATGACCACAGTTCATGTGCTTCCCCAAACAAGATTTTCGACCAGGGTTCATGTGGTGGTTGTTGGGCACTCTCCGTCGCCGGTTCGTTGTCTGACCGTTTCTGCCTCTCTGGAGGTTACGATGAGCTCATATTATCCCCTCAGGACTTGCTAGACTGCGTGGGAGGATCCAGCAAGGGGTGCAACGGAGGCTTCACCGAGGACGGGTTCGACTATGTGTCAGACGAAGGCATCAGAACCTTGGACGACGTGCCGTTCGAGGCGGAGGACGGCTTCTGCGAGACGAGCGACGACAAAAAATATTTCACACAGAGCTGGGCACAATATGTCAGCAGTGACGAGGAGAGAATCATGTCGGAGGTTCTAACCAACGGAAGCGTGAGCGCGGTCTTTGAAGTTTTCGCCGACTTTTTCACGTACGCCGGGGGGGTCTACTCCCACGTTACTGGGGACTACGCCGGTCTCCACGCCGTCGTGCTGACGGGGTGGGGCGAGAGTGAGGAGGAGGGGAAATGGTGGATAGTGAGGAACTCTTGGGGGAAGGACTTCGGGGAGGGAGGGTATTTTAGGATCAAGAGGGGACTGGACGAGAACGGGTGCAACTTCGAGGGGGGGTTGACTACCGCGATGATCAAGGGTTAGAGTTTCAATAGCGAAACTGGAGAAAGCAGCTGGCACCCGCCAAAGGGATGTGAGGGAAAGTAGTTGGATGGCGTTTTGCTTTTAATCAACACATTTATCCTAACATAGATCCAAATCATATCCCAAGTCAAGAGCTTTTAGATCGTCTCCGTATTTATCAAGGAGATGCCCGTGCTCCTTGATCCCCTCTGCACACCACTTTTTCACATACTTTCCATTTGGGTTTGAATGCACATCACCCACTTCCTTGAGAATATCATCAATAACGTCATCAGTATTGGAAACATCAAGGAATCCAAATACTTCCTTCAAGACCTTGGGTGGATTACTGGTAAAGTCCTCAAGTCGCGCCCACATAATAGGGGATTCCAAATTCCCCTCATCAATTCTCATGTATTTATGCAGTTGTATATAGTTTCTCAAGAGAATTTCAAAGTCAATGAATCCGCCCATGGACTCCTTGACGAACTTGTCAATAGCGTAAACATTTCCAATAGGATGCCTCGTCGTGTAAAGGAACTTGGTTGCTGACCGTTTAGGCTTAGCAGAGGATGATAAATCAACGCTACCATCTTCCATCACTGGCATATTATAGATTCCCTCAAGGAAAGTAGATAAAACTCCGTTCTGAGGGCTTTTCTCGACCCAAACCTTTGACTTGTTCAGTCCATCCGATCCAACCTTTTTATTCTTATCCCAGAAAGGTGCAAAGCGATTCAACAGTCTACTCAAGGTTGAGGAATCCTGGAGTAATTCTTTCTTATTTTCCTTCGTCCAGTGAACACCCGGTAGAAGAGCATACCTCCCTACCCCGTCATTCTTTTCATTTTCATTGGGAGCTCCGAAATTCTTCTTGAACTCCAATCCAACCCCGAAACGAGGATAAACCTCCTGAAAAAGGATTCCTTCCGAGTAATCAACGCCAGTCTCAAAAGGATCCCCGAATCCCGCTACATCAGGATGGGATTTAATGGCTTCCCACAATATCGTAGTTCCAGAACGATGAGGTCCACCAATGAGAAGAACAGTATTTTCATTCTCATCGATATAGTTCCTCCATTCATAGGGGGTCCACGTAAAATCTCTGGCGCCATGGCCGAGAAAGATGTGGATACCGTACTTGGAGTAGAAATAATACAAGTTGCAGCCGATAGCGCCGAGGAATACGGTCATGAAGAGCAACATTGTCCCAAAAGAAACCTCGCCTGATTTACGAGTGGATTGTTTATCAGCGTTGTAGATCTTATCATCCTCCTTGGCATCTTCAGAGGTGACGCTTTTGTTCTTTTCCCCTTTTCGCTGCTTGATAGCCGCCATTCTCTCGCCTTCTTGTAATTCTTTGTAGTTGTTTCCTTTTGGCGATGGCAATTGGCAACTCCGAATTTTATGTTCTGTTTTTCCAGGCAAAAGTGAGAGACACCTCTCACACCTTACGACGTTAATTAGAACGTTTGAAAATAAATAACGGTCTCAGACGCTTTGAGAATGAATCATTTTAATTAGGGAAAGGAAATTTTCACGTAACTAAATGGTAAATATTACCCCTCCCATCCCTCCCTCCCTCACCGGTTGGTCCATCTCCTCTGTGTTTGGTTATCGAGTTTGAATTTCCTCGCCATGGTGAAGCACATCATCCCCAGTCCTAGCGATACGCTAGCGATGGCCCCCCAGAGCCACTTCTTGGCCATGATCTTCAGTCCCCTCTTGGCTCTTGAGAACTCCTTGTCCTTTCCCTTCCCTAAGGCCCCGTTACCGTTCTTCGCCGCCGTCGTTGCGACCGCCGCCTTTGCCGCCACCTTTGCCGCCCCTCCCAATTTCGGCGACGTCGGCGGTGAGTTGAACATAGGGATAGGCACCGGCTGAGGTGGTCCTGCCTTCTTGGGTGTCGCCACGCTCCCGCCGAGGCCGTCCCCCCCTGTTTCCTCCTTCTTCGTAGGCGAGGTCTCCCTGCTCGTCGCGTAGTCGGGAACGAAAGAGAACCTCTTCTTCTCCTCCTTCTCCTTGGCCCTTGCCACCACCTCCTTCTCCTCCTCGCTGTCCTCCTGGCTGTAACCGTACCTAATGCTCTCGTCAAAGTAGTCCTCCAGGTCCTGGCAGGTCAGCATGTCCTTGCTGACGGTAGTCAACGCGCTCGTGTCGAACCGAGTCGTGTCCCCGTCCCTGCTCTTCTCGCTCATGTGTAGCGGGGTGCTGGTGGCCCCGGCGGAGAAACCAATCTCTACCCTGAACCTCTTGGGGTCACTGATGTCCTTGAGGGGGTCCTCGAAGAGCCTGAGTACGATCTGGGTAAGGTAGCACAGCTCCGGGGTAGACTTAATCATCTTCCTAGCTGCTGGGTCTAGGGGGCTCTCGAGGTTGGACTCCCCCTGGCTCTTGTCGTTCTCCGTGAAGCGCAGGACGTTGAGGAGGGTGTGCAGGTGGCTCTCCGACGTGAAGTAGAGCCTGGTCCTGATCCTCCGCCCCAGGGTGTTGATGGCGAGGTCGGCCGAGTGGCTGAGGTCGATCATGTACCTCATGTCTACCTGGTTGTCCGTCTTGGCGATGATGAGGTCGTACTTGATCTTCTCGATGAGCCTCCTGCACATCTTCGTCCCCACCTCCCTCTTGTCAGGGATGGTAATACCGTACTCCTGCGGGACCACGGTGTCGGCCATTAGCTTGGCGAGGCGGTATAGCTTCACGAGGGTCTTGGTGAGGCCGAGGTGGGGGTTGTGGAGCATGTCGAAGCGCACGTTATCGTGGACGTCGGGTATCTTGGTTAGGTCAAAGTCTTCCGTTTCGTCGTCTAGTAGCTTCTTGTAGAGCAGCCTGCGCCGGAGGTAGTTGTGTTGGGTTAGAAGTCGGTTGTGTTGCCTGTTGTTGTCAAAACGTTCGTCTCTCCCAAAAAACGGGTATTTCCTCACCTCCACCTCTCCGTGAGTTCGAGCAGCGTCTCCCCCTTGTAGAGTTTGATCCCGCTGAGCCCCTCCTCCTCCTTCCCCACTGCCTTGAGTCCCTCCCCGTCGTTGACGTCCTCCGCCTCGCTCCCTTGCGTGCAAAGCATGTCGTCAAGCTGTGAGAGCAGCTCCCCTATGCAAGCGTGGATCTCGAACAGCCTCTGCCTCGGGCTCTTTAGCTCCTGCAGCGCGTTCAGGAGGGAGCTGTCCTTGGAGACCACCCCGATCTCCGTCAGCCTAGGGTCCCCGACCTCGAGGGTGGAGAAGTCTATGTCGGCCTGGA
>BRYA01000573.1:34182-54513 GCA_030267965.1 Triparma columacea
CCCCCCCCCCCCTCCCCTCCCCCTCCCCCCCCCTCTCCCCTTTCAGACCGAGCTCAAGGACTCCATCTACAAGCCGACGTCTACACTATTCCCCACCTCCTCCTCCGCAACCATGGAAGCCTGCAGCGCCGTCCTGAAGTTCGAGGTCCTCCACTGCGTCAACCTCCCTAACGCCGACGGTGGCGCCGTCGGTACGATGCTCGGTAAGAAGACCGACGCCTTCGTCGCCGTAATCTGCGACGACAACTTCGCCAAGACCTCGGTGATCAACAACTGTCTCTCCCCTGTCTGGCCCCCCTTCACCAAGAGGGGCTTCCTCTTCCCAGTCAACTCCACCTCCCGACTCGTCCACGTCGGCGTCTTCGACTCCGACGAAGGTGACGTAACAGGTGGCCTAAGCAACGACTTCATCGCCAAGACTACCGTCGACCTCTCCCGTCTCAGCGCAGGAGTCGAGTACACAACCGAGCACAAGCTCCTTTCCTCAACCACCTTCACCACGGCCTCCCGAATCGCCAAGTCAGACAAAGGGACGATAACCCTACGCTACTCCCTCACCTACTCCCCCAACTCCGGCCCCCGTTCCTGCATGCTCCACGACCTCCTCTCCATGATATCCCGCGGCTATCCCGTCCCCCACGTTTGCCTTCACTCCGACAGTGAGTCTGACCAGGACATGGTCCGTTCCACGGTCCACGGTAAGTACCGTGGTTCCCAGTACTCTCTGAAGACTCTTTACGCGATGGCCGACGAGGCGGAGGAGCTGAAGGTCCTCCTTTTCCTGTGTTACAAGACGTTCAACCACGTTGTATTCTGGGCGTCTATTCCACACTCCTCCCTCTGCCTCATTGCCTTCTACATGGCTGCGTCGAACTTCGACTACATCCCAGCCCTGGTCTCGATGCTGCTGTTCGCGATGTTGATGGCTAGCAACTTAACTAGGCAGGCTGCCAAGACTGGTTGGAGGAGGCCACGGACGTTCACGGAATGCCTGGCCGTCATTATCCTCAACAGGGACGACTTCTTCCCTACCCCCCCCATCTCCCCCGGAGACGGTAGGGCGGCGCAGGAGAAGCAGGACGAGGAGTGGGTCAGGGAGGAGGGTGAATTCTGGGGGATGGTAAACGAGGCTGTTGAGAATTACAAGAGGAGGTACGAGGAGCACGATAAAATGCTCGAGAGCATCGGCGCTGCTGACGACGGTGACGATGACGGGGAGAGCATTACTAAGAACAGGTTCGGGGTCCTTGACCCCGTGGGGCTCGTCCTGGCACCCGTCCAGTCCGCCCTCCTGCCCGTGTTCACAGCCTTCAGGATCGTCAAGAACGTAGTAACCTGCACCGACGAGAACATGTGGTTCATCCTCACGCTGGCCCTCCTCCTCCTGTCCGTCGTCCTCGCCCTGGTTCCCTGGAGCCGGCTCCTTAGCCACGTCGCTCGTGCTCTCTGCCTCCTAATCCTCGGCCCTCAGAACCGCATCTTCAAGCGCCAGATCAAGGACTACTTCGCCGAGCGTCTGCTGTACTCTAACGACCCCAACAGAGCGGTCTCCTCAGCCGCCATGCGAAAGAAGCTCCGTTCCGTCCTCGACGTCAGGATTGTGCAGGAACAGGAGGCAAGAGCTAGGGACTTCAAGATCCTCTACCATGGGAACCGCATAACCAAACACTGGAAGTTCAACACGGAGAGGCTAAGGGCGACGCCGGAAATTGAGGGCAGCGGGACGGCGGAGATTGAGAGGGAACTGAAAAGGGGAAAGGGGGAGAGGGACTTGATGGCAGGTAACAAGTAGGCGGACATTGGGAAGGACGGGTTAGTGAAAAGGGGAAAAGGAAAGAGGGACTTGTAATCTAACAATTTATTGATGAACTCAACTCTGAAAAAATCATCTTGGTCCCGAACTTGGAGATCTGGAGAATCTGGAGTGGTTTCATCTTTTATCTCCATCTTCCCTTCCCCCCTTGCCCCCCCCCCCCCCTCTCCCCACACTTCAATGTCGTACGACCCGCCCGACCAAACCCCGGGCGGGCTGCCCCCCCAATTTACGTACGATACTCCGCACCCTCCAAATAATCCCAACCTCCCTACCTCTTCGAACAACCCCCACTCTTCCACAAAAAGCAAGCACAACTTTGCCCGTCGCTTGTACGAGCAGACCCCCGGATCGCAATCTGCACGGAAACCCGCCCATCTCGGCCCCGCCACTTCAAAAGACGACCTACACAGCCTTCCCCTCCCATCCCCCAAGGTCGCCTCTACTCCTGGAGACCTAACACCCAGGATATTCCAGGCGAAGCGCAACAGGGAGAAGGCTGAGAAAGAGAAGGTCCGCATACGTAACCTCAACTCGCGCCAGAGGCTGAAGGAGACTTCAGATGCTGGGAGGGCCCACCTGCTTCGGCATCGGCCCCTTGCTGACCCTCGCACAGATCCCGCAAAGGCCGTCGTTCGGAAGCCCAGGCCCAACATTCCCAAACTGGGCCTATCATCTCTGTCTCTCAACCAGAAAAAGGAGGACACGGAGGACACCCCCGTAGACACAAGTTACATTCCCGTAGTCCCTTACAACCCCAGTCAAGCTCGCAAGACGAATGACTTCATTGATTCCCTTAAGTCCCAGAAGAACTTCATCGATATCTTTGCCAAGCCCGACTCCTTCATGTACCTTCAGCGTGTTTCCCTAGACAGCGCCTACGACTTTGTCATCGTCCCTCATGAGGTCATCATGGAGTCTGCTGCCGTCATCGCTGGTCACATTGACGACCCTTACGCCCTCGACAACGACCCGAATACCCCTTACGCGAAGGACCACCGGGTCCACTACACCCTGTCGGCCAACGGCATTACCTCCAACGTGGACGGGGACGTGGAGTTCATTAGTTTGGACGCCTTCGAGAGGGAGTACCAGGTGAGGACTGGGGACAAGAGGGGGAATAGCTACGCCTATAGGGGGAATAGCGACGCCTATAGAGGGAATAGCGACTCCTATTGGACTCAGAATTCTCACCCCCGTGCCCCCCCCTCTCACCCACAACCAACCTACTACGCACCCTTCGCGCTTAGATTTACAAGTACATCACCAACATTAAATTCTTCATGCAATACCACATGTGGAAGGGTTTCACCCAGTGGAAGAAGACAGGTAAGACAAGCGCGAACTGTCCTTCGCACCGACAACCGGATCTAATGCCCTCCGCCTCCCCCCTCTCCCCTTAACCCCCTAGTTTCTTCGAAGCGCATCGAAAGGGCCAAGATGGTCCTCCAGGATTCCCTGTTCATACTTAACGAAGATCTCCGGGCGAGCCTCATCAAGCTACGCATAATTTGCTACGAACTTTCCCTCCTCCGCCTTCACCAAATAGACCCGGGCACTACGAAGGACATGGAGGCCTTTGTACAGCAGCAAGTAAGGCAGAAGAAAAAGTTGCAGACCGTCCTCGATTCCTTCACGAGCAAGGTGAGCTTTTGCAAAATTCCGAATGCAGCGTCTCTCCTCGGTTCCTGAACTTCACCTTCCTTCTTCACTCCCTCGGCACGACGTTACGTTTCTGTTCTAACCCATCAACGCAACCCCTCCCGCGATTTCGCTTCGTTCATCGCTTCGTTTGTCGCGCATCGCAGACGATCGAGATCGTTCGCAATACTTGCGACACGTCCCTCGCGAACTTTCTCTCCTCGTGTGGGTTCGATCGCAGCTCTATGATGGATGAGGCTGGAGTTGTTACCCAGATCTCCTTTACCGAGAGGGCCGCAATGAGGACCTTCTGTAGAAAGCTCGCAAAGTTTATCCGCCTTGCGGACTTCTTCACTTGCAACTCCTTCATTTTGATTGCCATCCACTCTACATCGGACCTCCTAAATCACATGATTAGGGGCCAGGACCTCGTGGATGAGAATACAATCAGTGATTTGGAGGCACTTCTTTCTGAAGACGAACTTGCCAAGAACGTCAAGAGTGTTAATGAAATCGAGATCGCCCTCAAGTCCAACGTTGTTGAAAAGTCTCTTCCCTTGTTCGAGATCGAGCTCATTCTCGCACCCCACTGCACCAACGCTTTGGAGTTTGCTCCCAACGAGCTACTTCTCAAGACCCGCCTCGAGAACATGCTGTTCGACTCCCTCAACGTTGTTTCGAAGCCCACTCGACTCCTCACCCACGAGGAGTTCGAGGCCTACGTTGAGGCCTCTGTGGACGAGAGCGGCCCTATTGGCGACGTGATTGAGGTGAGAATGGACAGGAGAAGCAAGGCGTAACTGCTTTCCGTTACCCCAACCAGCGACCCAACGCAAACAAACAAAAACACCAATGTCTAACCCCAAATCTTTTACGCACGCTCTTCGCAGCTTGACAATATGCTCATGGAGGATGAGTATTTCCAGGACATGCTCGAGGTGAGAATGCCAAGCGACGACATTTTCTGACGGAATTGTAGAATTTAACAATCTTAATCGCTAACACAACAACAACAACAACAACAACAACAACAACGGCACCAACAATACTCACGCACACCCTCTCGTCGCAGGAAATCAACGAAATCACTGAGAATGCGTTCGACAGGGCCAACACATATTGTGACAGTTTCGACGACATTATTGACATGTACGACGCCAACGAGGAGTTCCTGAAGAACACAAAAGTCCAGGACTTCATGAAGTCCTCTCCAGAATCTCTCCGCGAGCTTCTCGAGACCTTCAACGAGCAGAAGACGAAATTCTGCAGGATCAAAACCTCCGAGAATCTAGGTATGCTGTCAATCAACACGACTGTCCTCAACGAAACGATATCGTCCTCCCCGTCCGCTTGCATCGAGCTCCTTAACAAGCTCCTGCCCGAGGTTTACGCTACCAAGAACGAGACTCTCCTCGCAACCATGACTCGCGCGAACGAGCGGATCACTGTGACCCCAAGATCGGTGCAGGAGTTCACTGAGCTATCAGTGTTCTTCCTCCAGCTCGAGGAGGACTTCCCTCAGCTCGAGGACGACTTTCACTTTCTCAAGGAGCTTTACGATCTCATGGTCGAATTTAAGATTAGCTTAAACGACGAAGTCCGAACGAGGTCGACAATGCTTAGCAAAGTTTTCTCCAACCTTAAATTCTCGTCCACAAATGTCGAGGACACATACGTCGAGAACAAGCAGAAATTCACCAAGGTCCTTCTCAAGCAGGTGCGGGCCTGGCAGCCCAAGATCCAGGCAACTATTACGGACATCTTAAGTCCTGTGACAGAAAACATCGACGCCGATATCAACGAAGTCATTGACTACTTAGAGTCGGTGGCTTTGACCATGGATGACCTCGCGAAGGAGGCCAAGTGTTACGACGATCAGCAGTCGATTCTCAAGGTCTCTCTTATAGATCTGGAAGAGATGGAGGAATCTTCCAAGACCCTCCAGACGAAGTTGAAGCTCTGGAAGGGCATCAAGAGCTGGAACACCAGCGTCCAAGAGTGGGCGGAGCTCCCTTTTGCCACTCTCGACATTGATAAAGGTAAGAGGAGACTTCGTCTGATCCCCGGTGGTCTCACCAACCAAAGACTAACTCCAAACGGCACACACCACACACCACACACCCCTACGCAGTTTCAGAAGAGATCCACGAATACTGGGTACTAGTCGTCATGTGCGACAAAGCGCTCGAGAACTCAGCCGTCGCACAGAACTTCACCAACACAATCCAGGCCTACAGATTGACGATGCCAGTGGTTTCAAACCTCCGCAACCCCTCGCTCAAGGAGAGGCACTGGGAACAGATTCGCGACTTGCTCCTCAATGACATCTCGGAGGACTCCAAGATTACTCTTGGGGAGCTCGTTGATAACCAGACGACTCAGCACTCTTTGGCGATTGCCACCATCACCACCAAGGCGGAGAACGAGGAGATCTTGACCAAAATGCTCAAGAAGATCGCCCAGCTCTGGGACAATGAAGAGTTCGAGGTAGTTACCTACAAGGATCGCCGTGACTACTTTATTATTGTTGAGATCGACGAAATCACGCTCCTTCTAGACGACTCCATAGTTTCCATCAATACGATTCTCGGTAGCCAGTACGTCGGCGCAATTCGCGAGAGCGTCGAAGAGTGGAAAGACAAGCTGTTGACGCTGCAGAGTGCCCTCGAGAGTTGGATGACTTGCCAGAAAGCATGGATGCACCTTGAGACAATATTCGCCGCCCCTGACATCCAGAAGCAACTCCCAGAGGAGGCTAAAAACTTCAAGAAGGTTGATGGTCAATGGAAGGATATCATGAAGCGGACCTACGCCGACGCTAACTGCGTCAGGAACGGCACGATGAAGGGCCTGGAGGACACATTCGATAAGTGCAATGTGGTTTTGGACCAAGTCCAGAAGGGCCTCGACGAGTACTTGGAGGTGAAGAGGCAGGGCTTCCCCAGGTTCTATTTCCTCGCCGACGAGGAGCTCCTCAAACTTCTAAGCAGGGCAAGGGAGCCGCAGGCTGTGCAGCCCCACCTTAGAAAGATCTTCGATGGAATCTACTCCCTGGACTTTGGAGAGCAAGGTGAGACTTGACGAGAAGTGAAACGTCCTGCATGTGAAGTCGAAACCAAGAAACTAACAACACAGCACAACCCTTCGCTTTTGCATTATTATTCGCCTCAGCCACCGGGACTTCCATTAGCGCCATGTACTCTCAGGACAGGGAAAGGATATCCCTCGGGTCCAACCTCAAGGCTCGCGGCAACCTCGAGGACTGGCTCGGGCTGCTCGAGGAGTTCATGAAAAAGGTCGTTCACAAGCTCACCAAGATAGCCCTCAAGGACATTCAGGCCGTGGGCGTTGGCAGCATCGACGGAAGAAGCAGGGCAGATTGGACCCTGCAGCATCCCGCCCAATGCGTCACTACCGTTGCGCAGCTCATATGGGCACACGAGACCGAGAAAGCCATCGCCGGCGGCGCGGCTGCTTTGCCGAGGTGGTACAACAACAACATGGCTCAACTGGAGGAAATGACTGAAGTGATACGGTCAGATCTAACTCCCGTGGAAAGGAAGGTTGCAGTTGCACTGATTACGGCCGACGTTCACGCTAGGGACATCGTTGACACACTTATCAAGCAGAAGGTTTTCACAACGTCCAGCTTTGTTTGGCAGGCACAGCTCCGTTACTACTGGGAAAAGTTGGAAGTTCAAAACTCGACGTCGGGCGAGACTGACATGAGCGTCTTCGTGAAGCAGAGCAATAGTACGATCATGTATGGCTTTGAATACATGGGACCAACAACCCGCCTTGTCATCACACCCCTCACCGACAGGTGTTGGATGACGATTACGGGGGCGTACAATCTCAAGCTTGGAGCAGGTCCTGCGGGCCCTGCCGGAACGGGAAAGACGGAATCGAGCAAGGACTTGGCCAAGGCACTTGCAATCTACTGTGTGGTTTTCAACTGCTCGGAACAGATTGACACATTCATGATGGGCAGAGTTTTCTCGGGTCTCGCCCAGTGCGGGGCATGGACCTGCCTCGACGAGTTCAACAGGATCGGGGTCGAGGTGCTCTCCGTCATCGCGCAGCAAATAACTATCCTTCGACAAGGGCGGATAAACCTCGAAGCTCTCCCGAGCACTGCAATTTTCACTGAGGTGAACTTTGAGGGCCGCGACATTCACCTTCGTGAACACCACATCATCATCACAATGAACCCTACGTACGCTGGGCGAACTGAATTGCCTGACAATCTCAAGACTCACTTCCGCCCCTGTAACATGATGATCCCGGACTATTCCCTCATCTCGGAAATCATCATGTACGCCGAGGGCTTCGGACATTCCACCGAGCTTTCGAAAAAACTTACCAAGCTCTACAAGATGGCCGGAGAGATGCTCTCCCAGCAGCCCCACTACGACTTTGGTATGCGCGCCGTGAAGTCCGTTCTTATTATGGCTGGGAATCTCAAGAGGGAGGACCCCGATGCCCACGAAGACGAGCTGCTTATCAATGCCATGGATCGAGCCAATGTGCCGAAGCTGCTCAAGGTCGACAGGCCTATCTACAACGCCTTGGTCGCGGATGTGTTCCCGGCGAGCGAGCTCACTGCACCCCGCCAAGACGATGTCGCGCACTGCATAAGGAAGGTCCTCATCGAGAACAAGCTGCAGTTCACGTCTACATTAGCCGAGAAGGCTTCCCAGCTCAATGAGACCCTTAACGTCAGGTTCGGGGTAGCCTTAGTCGGTGAGGCAGGCAGCGGAAAGACAACGCTTCACAAGATGCTCGCCAGTACCTTGACCCACTTGTACCACGATTATCTTGGTACTGACAAATACGGAGAGGGGGAGGGACCGCAGCCTGTTGTGAGTCACATAATTAACCCTAAATCGATCTCCGTCGGGGAGCTCTACGGTTCCTTCAATTTGAGCACCCAAGAGTGGAGAGACGGCATTGCCGCGCACCTCATCAGGCTGGCGGCGAACCCCCTCGAGGAGGAAAAGGACACCTTCAGATGGACAATCTTTGATGGACCCATCGACCCCCGATGGGTCGAGAATTTGAACACTGTCCTCGACGACAACATGTTGTTGTGTCTGGCGTCTGGGGAGAGAATTAAGCTCAGACATGAAATGAAGATGCTCTTCGAGGTCAATGATTTGAACGCAGCTTCCCCAGCTACGGTGTCACGATTGGGAGTCGTTTACGTTCCCCAGGAAACGGTTGGGATCAGCTCCATCTATTTGACGTGGTGCGCCCATATTATGAAGCACAGGTGGCCCTTCATGGAGAGCGAGGTTGAGAGGATGAAGGACAACTTCTTGAAGCTGTCTATGCCCGTGGCTGAGTTCCTGAGGTATCGCTGCGAGGAGGCCATCCCGACGAACGATATTGGCGCCATGATTTCCCAGTGCAAGATCTTAGAATCACTCATTACCGCTTACTTCGACCCTATTTTCAAGCTCAGGAAGGGAGAGGACAAGCACAGGCAGCAACTTCTCGACCAATTTTTCTTCCACTCTCTCATCTGGGGTTGGGGGAGTGCTCTCGATGGAGACTTCGCCGAGGGCTTCAGCATCTTTGTGATGGACCTTCTCGGCGAGCTGGAAATGGATACTGTCATTGACATCCCTACATTCGGTTCTGTTTTCGACTACTTTTTGGATGTCAACACCAAGTTCGACGTTGACAACTCCGCTCATGCAATCATGGCGGCTAATGGGGGCAAGGATGAGGAAGGAGGCGAAGCGTTCTCAATATTCCCCAAGTACATTGAAAAACCAAAGGATGACGAAGAGGAGGAGAGCGAGCTCCTCAATCCATTGCTCGGAGGGGTCAAGAAGGAGGATCCGAATCCGCTTTATGAATGGAGGGAATGGAAGACGACACTCTCCGATTTCACCGAGGGTCAGGACGCCAAGTTCTTTGAGATCATCGTTCCCACTGTCGACACAGTCACTTACGGAAGTCTGTTCAAGGCGTTGACGAGCATGTCCCACCCAGTCTTAATGACAGGGGAGAGCGGATGCGGGAAGAGCGTCCTGGTCGATCAGATGATGAATCTTTTGTCTTCCCCGATCAACTTAGGTGGCACGGATGCCCTGTCCCTGACGATGCATTTTTCTTCTCACACTTCGAGCATGTATGTGCAGCACAGCTTCGAGAAAAAGATGGAGAAGAAGAGGAAAAATCTCTTTGGCGCCCCAAAGGGAAAGAAAATCATCGCTTTCGTAGACGACATCAACATGCCTGCTCCTGACAAGCACTTGGCGCAGCCTCCGATCGAGCTTCTCAGGCAGGTTTTGGACCAAAAAGGTTTTTATGAGAGAGAGAAGCTCTTCTGGATAGACCTCGAGGATGTCCTGCACTGCGCGGCTGCTGCTCCTCCCGGAGGTGGGAGGCACACCCTCCCGCCAAGGTTGTTGAGGCACTATGCTGTTGCCTGCATGCCCACTCCAAACGCTGAGAAGATGAAGAGCATCTTGCAGGGCCTCCTCGAGGGTTTCATGGGCAACTTCGAGGACACCATCTCGATCATGAGCGGCAACATGATCAACGCTACCCTGGACTTGTACACGAGAATAACAACCAGCCTCCTTCCTACTCCGTCAAGGAGCCATTATCTCTTTAACTTGAGAGACATCAGCAAGGTGTTCCAGGGAGTCAGGATGGGCGACAATAGGAGCGTTGGCTCCCCCGAGGTCATGGGGAGGCTCTGGTTGCACGAGCTGACGAGGGTCTTCCATGACCGCCTCGTGAGTGAAAACGATCGCGAATGGTTTTACCAAAGTGCCTGCGAGCTCATTATCAAGCACTTCAGGTTTGGGGGCGATGGTTGGAGTCAGGAGGAGCTTTTCCCAACTGGCGGTGACGACGACGAGTTTGCTGTCGAGGGCAAGACGAAAGCAGCACCCAAACCTAATGATGGCGGAAGTCTTACCATGAGGACAAAGAAGAAGAAGCCTCGCCCTCTGATGTGGGTCGACTTCCTCCGTCCTGGACTTCCCGTCAAGGAGAGGGTTTACACAGAGAGCAGCAACATGAAGATCCTCATGAGCATTCTAGGCGATTACCAGACAGAGTACAATTTGAACAACACCACTCAGATGAATCTCGTCTTTTTCACCGACGCCGTGAGACACTTAGTTCGTATCTGTCGAATTCTCAGGCAACCCAGAGGTAGCGCCATGCTCATTGGGGTCGGCGGCAGCGGGAGGAGTAGCCTTTGCCGCCTCGCTGCGCATATTGTGGGCTCCGGCATAGACACCCTGGAAATGGTTGCTAATTACAACCACTCCAACTTCAGGGAAGACCTCAAGCGCTCTATCACGGCCACTGGGATCGGCGGCAAAGATACTGTCTTCATGTTGAGTGACACCCAGGTCACCGACGAGCAATACTTCGAAGACGTCAACAGCATTCTGGGCTGCGGAGAGATACCGAACCTCTTTGACGACGACGAGGACGCTGACATTCTAATGAAGATGAGGACCATCGCTGTTGAGCTAGGAGCGCAGGAGACCCCGGATGCTTGTCGAACGCTTTTTATTGATAGGGTCAGGGAACACCTTCACATCGTGCTGTGCATGTCCCCTGTAGGGCCGGACCTCAGAGACAGGGTGAGACACTTTCCTAGTTTGATCAACAACACTACGATCGACTGGTTTGAGGCCTGGCCTTCCTCTGCGCTGCTCAGTGTGAGCAAGAGATTTATCAAAGCGTCAGAGCTGGAGGCGTACAAGGACATGAAACATGACAAGGACGGCGAAAAGTTAAGGAGGGCGCTTTGCGACGAGTGCGTTAAGGTGCATCTCAGCGTCCAGAGTGCCGCGAGTGATATGATGAAGAAGCTCAAAAGGAAGGTCTTCGCGACCCCGAAGAGCTACGTCGACATGATCACCCACTACCTCGCCATGCTGAGGGAGACTAGGGCAGCTCAGGAGAAAAGGCTGAAGAGTATGGTCGACGGAATCACCAAGCTCGAGGAGACGAATGAGACTGTCCACAAGCTCCAAAAGGAGCTTAGCCTCATGCAGCCCGACCTAGAGAAGAAGGCCAAGGGCGCAACGGAGCTTCTCAAGTATGTGGAGGAAGAGCAGATGAAGGCGACGGCCGTACAACTCAAGGTGTCCCAGGACGAGGCCAACGTGACCAAGAGGCAGGCAGAAGTTTCATCATTGCAAATGGATGCCAAGAGGGACCTTGCGAAGGCAATGCCTGCGTACCAGTCCGCCGTTAAGGCCCTAGAGAGCCTTGAGAAGAAGGACATAATCGAGATTCGTGGATTTACTCAGCCTCCCTTGATCGTCCAGACCGTGATGGAGGCCGTGTGTATCCTTCTGGGCGAGCAGCCTAATTGGGAAAGTGCGAGGAAGATCCTCAACCGCTCCACGTACATGGATGACCTGGCAAACTTTGATAAGGACAACATATCGCCCTCCACCCTTCGCAAAATATCCAAGTACATCGAGGATCCATCCATGGCACCGGAAGCCGTGAAGAGGGTGAGCGTCGCCGCGGGAGGGATGTGCATGTGGGTTCACGCGATGAATGTATACAGCAGAGTCGCTGGGGAGGTTGCGCCCAAGCAGGCCAGGTTAGAGAAAATGAATCAGGAACTAGAAGAGGCCAACAACGAGCTCAAGGAGAAGCAGGCGGAGCTAACCGACATCATGGCTGAGGTGAGCAGTCTTCAAAAGAAATGCGACGAGACTCAGAGCGAAAAGAACCGCCTTGCCATAGAGGTGGAGAGGTGCAGCCAGAGACTGGCCAGGGCCGAGAAGCTCAAGATTAGTTTAGAAAGTGAGAGGGTGAGGTGGATCGAGACGGTGAAGCACATTAGGGCGAACTTGAAAACTTTAGTTGGAGATGTGTTCCTTGGGGCTGCTAGCATTAGCTACCTTGGTCCGTTCGTCGGGGAATACAGGTCTTCCTTGGTGAAGTTGTGGAGGGAGAGCATGGAAGAGAAGGAGATCAATCACTCTTCGGACTACTCTCTGGCGAACGCGCTGGGAGACCCTGCGGTGGTTAGGGAGTGGAGGATTTCCGGTTTGCCGAAGGACAAGTTTAGTGCAGAAAACGGAATCATTGCAACGCAAGGCATACGGTGGCCGCTCATGATCGACCCGGAGGAGCAGGCTGGGGCTTGGATAAAAGGTTACTATGGCAAGGACTTAATGGTCGTAAGCTCGAAGAGCGACAGGCTAATGACGGTCGTCTCGAAGTGCGTCAAGGAGGGGAAAATTTTGTTGATCGAGGACATACCCTCTTCCCCCCCCCCACTTTTGGATGCCTTGCTCTACAAGAGGTGGTTCAAACAGGCTGGGAAGAAGGTGATTTCTCTTGGAGAGCAGATCATCTTGTTTCATGAAAAATTTAGGCTCTTCATGTCCACGAGGGAGAGGAATCCCAAGTTCGGTCCCGACGTCTTCATCAGGACGACAGTCCTCAACTTCACCGTCACGGAGTCGGGGCTTCAGTCTCAGCTGCTAGCCGGGGTCCTCTCAATCCTTTCTCCCGCCACCGAGAGTAAGTACAACAACTTGATTGTTTCCATCAGCAAGGACAAAAAGGAGTTGCAGAACATTGAGGATGGTATTTTGAGGGAGCTTGAGCAGAGCAAAGGCCACTTGCTTGACAACGAGGCGCTCATCAATACACTCAGCGATTCCAAGACCTTGGCGGGTATGGTTGCAGAAAGGGTGGAAGAGAACGAGGTGGCTGAGGTTGAAATCAAGAAGAAGAGGGAGGAGTATAGACAATTGGCGGTAAGGGGCACAAGGATGTATTTTTTGCTGAACGGCTTGGTCAACGTGGACCCGATGTACTCCTACAGCTTGGGATACTTCGAGCAGCTCTTCTTGAACTGCATCCAAGACGAAATGGAGAGCGGGGGGGTGATCAGGAACAACCTGGACTCCATGTTGAAGATATTATCCGACAAAACTACCGAGGTTATTCACAGGAACGTTTCGAGAGGCCTCTTTGACAGGCACAGGCTCCTCTACTCCTTCCTCTTGGCGGTCGAAGTTGACAACGTGGAAGGAATGGAAGAGGGGGCGGGAGGGAAGGATACGGTCAGCAAGCTTGAGTGGTCGCTGCTTTTGGGAACAGGAGGGGGGGCAAAAGGAAGGGTCGACTCCTACTTGGAGAAGTACGAGAATCCCGACGAAAATGTCATTTCCCCCGAGACCTTCGAGAAGCTCTGTCTCATCTGCAAGAGCCTTCCCTGCTTCGAGGGTCTTCTCGAGGACATTGAGAGGGACTGGGGAAGCTGGAAGTACTGGATCATCTCCCAGAACGTCCACGTGAAGAAGCTGCCAGGAAAATGGGAGGAGAAGTTAAATGGTTTCCAGAGGCTCATTTTGGTTAGGACGTTTTGCCCCGAGTTCGGTCAGATCGCCACTCAATTATACGTGCAGAAAAAACTCGGGGACGCATACCTGGGATTTGCGAACGCTGTGGACTCGATGGATCACCTCTTGATGGACATGTCTCCTTCCACGCCTGCGTTGTTCATCCTTTCCCAGGGCACGGACCCTTACGACAGTTGGGCGAGCCTCGTGAAGAGGACGGACATGGTTGGCAAGGCCGACAGCATATCCTTGGGGCAGGGCCAAGGGCACCGGGCGGTGGCAATGATTGAGGGGGCCAGGAGGACGGGGAACTGGGTGCTGCTGCAGAACGTGCACTTAGCAAAGGGATGGTTGGACAATTTGGAGAGGATGGTAAATGATATCCAGGAGGATAAGAACGGGCTGAGTAAGGGCTTTAGGCTGTTCTTGACTAGTCTCCCCGTGGACTACTTCCCTGTGAGGATTCTGCAGGCTTGCATCAAGGTCACCACTGAGAGTCCTCTCGGGGTGAGGGCAAATGTCGCCAGGAGCTTAGAGATGACCTTGGAAGCCGGCATGTTTGACGAGGAGGATTTTGTTGGCGTTGAGAAAGGGAAAGTTTGGAGGAAGCTGCTGTACAGTCTGTGTGTGTTTCACGCAGTAGTTTGCGAGAGGAGAAAGTTCGGGCCAATGGGATGGAACGCCATGTACGCGTTCAGTGACAGTGACTTGTCGACGGCATGCCTGACGCTCAGGAGGATGCTTGAGACCATGTATGATGTCGGGGACGGGGAGGGGAAAGGGAAGGTTCCCTTGGACAGCCTTAGCTTTGTCACCGGGCAGATTGTTTACGGTGGCAGGATTACTGATGGGTGGGACAGGAGGGCGCTACAGAGCACCATGAGGTGTTTTTACAACGAGAACGCCCTGGTGGACGGTTACTCCTTTGCAATTTCCGGTTCCCCGAAGGAGAAGAAGATGGCTCTCGCGCCTCCTGCTCACCTGGGGTACAATGAGATCATCGGGTGGGTCCGGGACAAGGTCGCCACGATCGATCCCCCCAGCCTGTTCGGTATGCACAGCAACGCAGACGTGAGCTGCAACCTGCAGAGGTCTAACGCCCTGTTTGAGGACCTGAAGAGCATGGTGAGCGTCGTGGACGAGGTCGCAGGCGCGTCGAGGGAGGAGGGGGGAGGGGCAGGGGCAGGGGCAGGGGGTGGGGGGGTAGCGAGGGGGGGGGGGGGGAGGGGAGAAGAAGGCATCAAGCAGAAACAGAAGAGGCTAAAAGCGAGGAGCAGGGGGGCGAGCGTCGGGGGAATGGACCCGGATTTCGTGGTGAGCGAAAGCACGGGGAAGATCTTGGAAGACCTCCCTGAGGATTTGATCTTGAACAGGGCAAGCAAGCTCCACACCGCAGGGAACGACAACGCCTCGAGCGTCGTCCTGTTCCAGGAGGTCAAGAAATTCAACATCCTCCTCAAGTTTGTCAGGAGCACGCTGAGTGATTTGATTGGTGCCATATTGGGGGAGATGGTCATGTCGAAGGGTCTTGAGATGATCTACCAGGGCATATACCTGAGAAAGGTGCCTGAGAGCTGGCACGCTGTAGGGTTCAAGAGCGAGAAGGGCCTGGGAGCCTGGGTCGAGGAATTGAAGAGGAGGGTAGACTTCATGAGGGGCTGGCTGGAGGTCGGAAGGGTCAAGGTTTTTATGCTGCCGGCGTTCTTCTTCCCGCAAGGGTTCTTGACGAGTGTGCTGCAGAATTACAGCAGGAAGCACAAGGTACCAATTAACGAGTTGGAATTCGCGTTTGAGATCCTCTTGACTACAGACACGTCCGAGGTCAATGAGTACGTCACCGACGGCGTCTTGGTCAGCGGCTTGTGGATGCAAGATTGCACCTGGGAGTTCAGGAAGAGTAAGGAGGAAGGCTCTGATAAGGAGGGAGAGGGTGCTAAGGAGAGGGATGTTATAGTGGACAGCTCGCCCGGGAAGATCTCGACACTTTGTCCGATCCTCCACATGATTCCCGATGAAAATCACTTCGTCGAGGATGACATTTACGTGTGCCCTTGCTACAAGACTTCTCTCAGAAGCGGGACGTTGGGGACGAGCGGGATCAGTACGAATTACATTACCAGCGTTGAGCTGCCGAGCGACAAGGGGACGGACTTCTGGGTGCTCAGGGGGGCAGCGTTGCTGTGCGAGGTCGAAGACGCGTGATATATCGATCCGTGTACAATAAATAGAAAATAGAATAGAACAAAATAGAACGACGTCAAATAAATACAAAAAGCTATTTTTGGGTGTCCCCAATGATCCGAAATCCGCACAACTGAAGCCCTGAACTACCTTACCAAGCTTAAGAACAGAGCCTTAAAACCACCCCCCCCACACAAATCACCCCCCCCCATGGACTTCCAAACGCCATCCCAACCTACCGCAGCTTCCATCACTGCCCCATTGCATGAAACCTCCTCCCCCCCCCCTTCTCGCCCTGGCCTGACTGGTTTTGAGGAGTCCTTCAACCTCCCTTCGTCGCACGACTGGCGCGCACAGAGTCGTCAATGGGCAAGAGATCGGGAGCTCCTCCAGTCGCAGCAAAGTCCGACGACCCCCCTCTCAAGGGCCCTCAACAGTGTGAGTCTTCCGACTCCATCCTTCACCCCCCACCAGCCTCCGACGTTGACCATCAACGAGAGGATGGAGGGGCACGCGAGGAAGATGAGGGGGGAGAAGGGTATACATGCTGACGACGCACCGAGTATCGTAATCAGCAGTATGGCGAGCATGCAGAGTGATGTTGACTATCAGTACCTTCGGAACTACCAGCAGAGGGACCACAAGCCGATGACAGCTAAGGACAGGGCTCGGCACGGGATGCTTCGAATGATGCTCCGGAAGCAGCTCGAGGTGACGAGACCGAACTGGCCCAAGCATCCCAACATGAGGGCCACTGACCGAAACCTTGATGTTGAGTTGGAAGTCAGGAGGCAGAACAAGAGGCTCGCAAGGTCCCAATCCTTGGACACGATAGGGAACGGCAAAACAAGACCCGGATACTCTTCCCCTGAAAAGACTTACAGGTCCCCCGGGGGAAAGGGACCAACATCCCCCTCTGTTGACCCCTTTGCAAACTTTGACTTGGATAAGATCGCCTCGAAGCCCACTATGGCCATGTCCCCAGAGTTTTTAAAGACCTTTAACCTCGCCACGGGCAAATCTGGGGTTGGGTCGGGGTCAGGGTCTCCCGAAACATCATCAGCCTACGGCAATTCCCCCCCTAAAACTTCTTCCACAACAAAGCGCAACAATAGGACCATGAACACCACACTTATGGACATGGAAAATACTATGGGGAGCTTCGTGGTCGGTTCAGGTCATCAGCCCCGGTCGATCCATTCGATAGACAAGAGCTTCTTCTATGGGAAGACTAACAGACTGCCCTCGCCCTCGGCCCGGAATTTGGAGCTCCTCAAACAGAGGGAATTCGAAAACAGTCTGAAGTTGTTCTCTACCCGGCCGGTGACGGGGATCAGCTACTTGGGGGACGGCAGCCACGACGGTGCCAAGGGACTTTATCAAGGAAGCAAAAGAAATGTGGTTAACATTCACCGAGGTGTCAGAATTGCGAGGAGATCTTTGGGGGGCTCGTAATGGATAAGACGAGGCATTCCGGCCGTTTGTTATAACATAAAAGGCTACGGTTTATGTAAAAATTGTGTCTTGTCCTCAGGTCCTGATCGGTGTCCTGTCTGAAGGCACCAATTTCGGATTATTTGGCCCCAAAATGCACCCCTTCATGGACCCTCCCGCCGCGCGGGAGCGAACCTCCATACAGGCGGGCCGAAGAATGCTCCTTAGGCCACTTTCACGAGCTCACGCCTTTGGAGACTTGTTGGTAGTGCCCAAGAAGGAGATTGTCCAAGTGGACTATGATATTCAGTGGTTCAGGGCAGCTTCACGAACAATGGAGTCGATGGAACGCATACAGATGTACTGGGAGGAGGTTTTGGCCGGTCGGGAGAAGGAGGGCGATGCGGTTGACCTCAAGCCCGGGGTTTTGCTCTGCCCGGAAGACTATCGTTGCTCCTCATTGCTAAGGGAAGGCGACACCGTGTATTCGGCGAGAGAGCCACACATGGTACTCATCAGCTGCGAGACAAAGGCTGGGATCGATCCTTACCTAGCCCAGATCCATGACATGAAGGAACTGGGCGGCTTGTTGACAAGGTACAACAACGACAAGAAAAAGAAGGTGAGGGAGGAGGGATGAGAGAAGCGCGAGAGTGCTGTTGTGTCGTCGCGTTGCGATACTAACCACTTCCTTGCAAAACAGTACGTACACAGCCAATTAAGCCATTTCAATCCCTACCTCTACACCCATGGTCCAGTAGTCCCGCCCCACCTTGAAATATCCTCGTTCAACCGGTGGTTCAGGCTGGAGCACCAAATGAGGTTGAGGAACAAGGACTTCGCAATGATGGCGGAGTGCGCCAACGGGAGGGATGGATTTGAGGACGAGGGCGGCTTTGCTTTCAGGGACGCCGAGGAAGCTGTGCTGTACAGTGCCTTGGGGAAGAGAGTACAGGCCCTTTCCACAAAGATTTTTACTGGTGAGCAAGTGCTCCGCGGGAACAATGCTTCATGTTCAAGCTTAGTGGCACTGCATCAAATGACTAACCCTCCTTCGGTCACCATCATAACAGGGGCGAGGCTGAACATGAACCATGTAATCACAGCGCCAAGCAGCTGGGAAAGGGAGGTGTCCATCGCACTCAACCCAGAAGACGAGAGAATCGGCCGCATCAGCTGGTTGGAGGCGATGGGAATGGGTGTAGGTCCCTTGAAGCAGAATCCAATCAACAATGAGGAGGAGCAGCTAGGGTTCTTGGAATATAGACTTGGGCTTATGAGGTGAGAAAAAAGCCGGCAGAACGCAAGGGGCAAGGAGCGCAACGACGAGTGTAGGGGTTGCAATGCATTCGACATCAAGGGTTACTTTTTAACCCTTCTTCACGATTCGCCTCGCTCCTCGCAGATTCATTTCCTTGCAACCAAAAGGAGGAATAAAAGAGGGGGATAGAGTGCAAGATAGGGCGGCAAATAATGAAGGAACTGCATCACCTACAATAGCAACAGCGAACAACACACACAACAATAATGGCAACCGCGATGGAAACAACAGCGACAACAACTTAGACTTGAGAGAGCACAGACCTGTAACGGAAGACCAAGAAAAAAAACCGACGGACACTTGCCCTTACAACACCCAGTTCATCCAGCTTCCCAAAGGTCCCAGAGCCCGAATAAACGGCAAGTACCGCGACTTGGAGATCATGATAAACTACAGTTGCGATGAGATGTTCGACGAGTACCGCAACGGTAATCCCAGAAGGAAATTCATTGACAGGTGGCAGGAGAATATAGAGCTACACGACCTGTGCCAGAGAAGCCAGGCCCTGAAGATCATCAACGTTGCGGTCGAAAAGGCCAAAGAGGAGTATAGGAAAGCTGGCAAGGTGTTGGATGGTCGGGATGTCAAGTTTGTTAGGATAAAGTCTCTCCACCAATGCATGACGGTCGGGTTGTTCTTTAAACTTTTGTGTTGGAATAGACCTTCATGGCGCCAGTACCGTCGGTGGTTCTCTTGCCTGTGCGTCATCTGCTGCCTTCTCTGGAAACCCAGTCCGGAAAGGTACTACCCTGCGACTGCAGTGGAGGCGGTGTTGAATGGGACCGCAAAGCACTATGGGTTGGGCACGGCGGTACTGGGGAGCATTAAGGAGCAGAATATCGTGGAGGTTGGGGAGGTGTGTTTGGGGGAGAGGGTCTGTGATGTCGAGGGCAACGGGATGATACTGCACGCAAGACACCCGACTATGGGGGGGAGGTGAGGGCACGGCGAGGGAAGCTGCGAGTTAAGCGGCGAGCGTGCTATAAAGAACTGTTCTAACCCACCCACCTATCACTTCATTGTTCATGCCAGCTTCGTTGATTCCACGTGGCAGTTTGACTGCAAAGATCTATTCAGCAATTGGTTTGGCGACAAATGTTACAGAGGCGTGCACGATGGTTGGATGCCTTCTGCTGGCGTAGAGGACGGGGTCCTCAGGGAGCTGCTCAACGAGGCTCATCAGATGATCATGAAAGGGGAGGACCCGAGCAATGTTAAGAAGATGGGAAGCGGCGCTTGGAACGAAGGTACGCCGTGGTTGGAGAGTGTGGGGGGTACGCCGCACGATAGGATGATCGAGGGCATTAAGCGCTTCTTGGAGGATAGGTACGGGTATGGTGGGAGCGCTGAGAGTGGCTTAGTAGTGACCCCCTATTTATGGAGAATTGACGAGGGAGTCCCTCACCCTGGAAGTAGTAGGCGCGAAGCGATGGGTGGTTATTGGGAGTCGTTGATGGCAAAGAGGTAGGTGGGAACCAGCGAGGGGGAGAAGATTGGTTTGTCATTGTTGGGTGAAATCAATAGTTGACGGACAACGTTGTCACTTCGCTTCTTCACTAAGCCGACGGACAATGTTGTCACTTCGCTTT
>BRYA01000575.1:0-33986 GCA_030267965.1 Triparma columacea
CTATTCTGTCCCCAGACAAAAAGCATTTGTATCCCCATTGATACCATCAAACTTGCCAAAGAAGCCTTAAAGAACCCATACTTCTTATCACTCCAAAACATGTACGTTACATACACATCAGTGAGCAAATCAAAGATAGATGTTACAGCACCAACAGTAACTCGAAAAGTCAAACCCCAAGGTGCAGTCTTCACTACACCCTTCCCTATCTCCACAAACATGCCCTCCATCCATGGAAACTCCTCAAACAGCTCCCCTACAGCCCTGTTCTGCAATCTCCACATATCTACCCCAGCCTCAAGCACCTTCCTGCTCTTCAAACAAGGCATCAAGTTGTTCCCAATCACCCTTGCCTCCTTCTCCTCCACACACTCAAGCTTGGTAGACACTGAGCTGTTGGTGCTAAACTCACAAAGCCTTGCCCTCTTCAGCAAAGTGACAAACCAAGGGTACTTCTTCACAACCTCCCTCAGTGAAGCACTCTCTTTACACACCTCCTCCACATGTCTCTCTCTGTCCTTCCTTGAGTGTGCTCCTCCAAGTTGTCCTCCATCCCAAACCAAATCAGCACCCAAGGCCTCGCCAACTTTCTTTGACATCTCCAATAAAGGGACAAGGTAAATAAAGTAGCGTTGTGCCTCAGCAGCCTCGTCTAGGTGCCTCTCCAGAGTTGATCTTGTTGCCTCCACACTCACAGAGCTACCAAGCTCTACCTTGGTGACAAATTCTACCTTGGTTACCTTCTCCCCCTTTTTTGTGAACTCAATTGCGACTTCTTCAGATGCCATTTGTGCAGTACTTCTCTTAGTGTCACTCACAGCATAACTTCTCTTCATATTCTCATTTATTGGCTCCATTATAATCACAATCATATCTTCACCCATCTTGTGCAGCTTCATCACATTCCAGAACTCCCTATCTCTGTGAATTCCTCCATGTTTTGACTCCAACTTCTGCCTTCTCCTCACAACCACTTCCCATGCCCCCTTCTCCCACTCAACAACCCTCTCAACGTCTCCTGTTGTTTCTTGGTTGACTCTGCTCTCAAAGTCCCAGAAGTAGGCAGCAGCTTCCTCCAAACCTGCTCTAACTGTCACTGTTGTCTTCCCCCATCCCTTTCCCTTCCTTTTTACCTTAATCCATGTATCTGACAGAGAGAATGCACCTTCAACCTTTTGTTTGCCTTCAAGCTCTAGGAACTTGGTATCAAATATCTCAGTGGACATTTCTTTGATTTCACCTATTCCACTTATTATCTTGATCCTTGTTGAAGTATCAATCTCTTTGCTCTTATCAAACTTCTTCCTCAATTTAGAGACTCCAGAAAGAAAAGTTGGAGCGAGCTTGTTTGTGATAGAGGAGAAGAATACACCACCAAGATCTAACTTTGTTGTGAAAGTGACTAATGTTTGTGACACTTCTCCAATAGGGGCCAGTGGCTCAAATACATAAACTGTGTGTGCTTTCACTAAAACATTCCCAGTCTCCACTGGAAAGTCTTCATTGAGCTCCTTTGTGTCTGCAACATCAACGATAACTTTGCCATCATCTTGCTTGCACCAGGTAATTTTACTTCTTCCATCACGAGGAGTAAACCCAGGAATTCCTAGTTCTCTCGTTGTGATGTAGTTATATGAGTGCTCATTTAAATGGTTGATGTGATAGTCAGTTATGCCTTTCTCCTTTGCCCTCTTTTTAAATGCTCTTGAGTCCAGAATGTACTCATGTGAAGCGCACTCCTCCACACTCGCATCAACCACAGTAGTGGCAAAACCAGTCCCACTGCTTGCCCCATCAACATGAACTAGCTTCATCTTGACCCTCTCATCAGGACTCTTCAGATCATCAAAGTTCTCATCCTCCTTGCACTTTTCATAAAACTTCTTCCCCTTCCTGATTGCCTCTTTCTCCTCCTTGGTGTAATTCTGGGGCTCATTCTTGATGATGTTGGCAAGAGAGGCCAGTGCAGCTTCATCAACGTCTTCATCCCGCTTGAAGGAATCCCTGAGAGCTGCTATTGTGCTTAGTACTCGTGGAGTAGATCTATCGACAATTTTGACTGGAATATGCCCCCCTGTGTCCATGTATTGAGTCAATGTAAGTTTACACTGGAGAACACCATCTTGGTTGTTAATGTTCTTGGCAGTGAGAAATCCACTTGTTGTTGCCCGCACAAGCTTTCCTAGATTTCCCCCATAGTCTACCTGCTCTTTAGCTGGGACAAACGCTATAGACATGATGCCATGTTGGTGTCCCTTTTGCCAAACATATCTCATCACAAATTCTCTTTTCTGAAAGGGGAACGGAGGTCTCATTACTACTGCAAATAGCTTCTCATTGATCCTTTCCCATACTTCCATCTTTACCTCAAGTCTTGCAGGCTCCCCTCTCTCTCTGCTCTTAAGCATCCTCTCCCTGCTGCAATACTCAAAGAACCAAGCAGCTGCTTCCTCGGCTGAGCAGTCGGCAACACACTCAGCTCTTCCAAAACCGAGTGTCTTTTCCCCTTTTTCCTGCTGCTTGTACTTGATCTCCATCTTCACTCCCTCATAAGGTGACTTGAGAGGCCCCCACCCTTCTTCATCCTCCCCACCAAAGAGCTTCTCCAACTCCTCAAACACCTTCTCCTGGTCCTCCTCCAACCCAACCCCCTCCCCCATCCTTTCCACCAAGGCCCCCCTGACCTCAGCATCAACCTTCTTCCCGTTCCTCTTGAATTTCTCCTGCAACCTGTTGGCCTCAACAAGCTGATTCTTTGCAAGGTAGTCAATAGCATTATCCATCAGTGTCTTATGAAGGCCTTTGAAATGCAGATCAACTGTCTGAATACGTGTCACCCTACAGACATTTGGGGCAATCTCATTGAAGAAGTAGACACCTGTAGTCTCTGCTAGCACAAATCCTTCCTTACTGAGGTCCTTGAAGCCTCCTCCTGGGTACTCTGTCAGCGGCACAAAAGCCAACATGTATGATGTCCGGCCATTCTCAAGTTTGACCTCCTTCCACACAAACCAATTCTCAAATAGTCGATTGGTGGTGGCAGGGACCTTCACACCCAAATGAAAGTGCATGCTTCTACTACCCTCGAAATCATTCCTGATAACCCTTTGTAAGTTCCCTTGATTTTTGAAGTGCTCTTCTGACCCTGCAAATGTGTCAAGCAGAAATTGCTCTGCCAAAACACCCTTCGCTGACTTGTCCACATTGACCCCAAAGGCTGCCCACACATTGTCCTCCTCTCTCCACAGGAACTTGTCAATGCCCTCCTTCAGTGTCCCCTTGACTCTTTTCCCCTTCGTGTGTAGTTTCTTCTCTAGGCTCCCAACCCTCTCCAACATTGCCCCCTCCTCACTTGTCAGAGGCGGTGCCGTTGGCATGAAGTCCACCACAAAGTGCATCTTCCTCCTCTCATCAATGACACCAGGCTGTCTAAACTGCTTCCTGGCCTCCTCCATGATACACTTTACTGCTGCATACGCAGCCTTGACATCTCCCTTCTCGACCCTGCCACTGTTAGGGTTACTGCCTACCCTAGACATCTCCCTTCTGACCCTGCCACTGTTAGGGTTACTGCCTTCTGTCCTGAATTTCACACTCATAAAGCTTTTTACTGTGCTGACATCAACTTCTGATTTCATCTCTGTTACCCTCTCCTCTGCCTTAAGAGTTCCCACCATGGTGACTGCAGTTTGTCCGAACTCAAAGTCAGTGAAGCTGAGCTCCCCCTTTATGACACCTTGCTTGACAGTCTTGGTATTTGTTAACGCTAGAATCTCGGCAAGCTTTGCAGTTGCCTCATCAGAAAGATCGTCCCCATCAAGGGGTACCAATTCCATAATGTTCGTTGATTTGTCCGGAGATACGACTTTGACGTTGAGGAGAAATTCGACAAACTTATTCCCGCTGCTGTAGTGCTGCCAGTAGACGAGTCTGTGAATGACTCCTTTCTTTTCGTCATACTCCTGAAGGGTCTTCCTTCGGAAGTTGCCCTGCTCGCAATCGGTGAGGAGAAAGCCAATGATCTTGTCGCGCTTGTCATGGAAGACATCAGCGAGCTCCATAACTTTCACATCGACACCGGTAGAGTTGTCGATAAGGCCTTCAACGGCTCCTCGGTCATCCAGAAGCTTGACAAGTTTGACTTGTTCGGGGCCAAGAGCTGTGTAATCGATATCTACGGGACCGTGTATTGCGGAGGGTGTGGGATTGGGGCCTGAGGGGGGTTCGAAGGCATAGTTGGTCTCGCCGGCGTCATGCATGACTCCCGCATCTGCTTCAACCTCACCCTCCATGACGATCTTGATTGGGTGCTGAAAATCATGCGTTCGCGATCGATGTGCGTAAAAAAGGTGGCGGAGCGGCGTTTTTTGGTGTGAGTGAAGGTATCGTAAGTTGGCATATTCATATAGTGGTTCATTATTGCGCGTTTTTATCTTTTCCAAAATCACCCAATCTGTGAGAGAGTCCATCGCAAGTGCCCAACGCCAGTCCTCATCTGGAAGGCAAGTTGCAGGGTGGGGGCAGGCCTCATCATCACGATCAGGTCCATAGAACCCCTCAATATACCGCTCCGATCCTGTAAAGCCTTTTCGTCCCTCTCTTCACATTCTTACCTTCCAAATGAGGACTAAATTGCTTGTGCTCACGACGTTGGCCGGGAGTGGTGTGAGCTAGGTATTATGCTTCAGTCAAATCTTAAAGCCGTCAAACTCTATTTTCTGAGTGTTGTGTAGTATTATCGAACTTCTTGTTGCAACAAATTCGACAATGCGATGTAAATGAGGTTAATGTATTCAGAAATTGTTTTGAGGGTTTTGGAAAGCTAATAGTTCACACCTTGAACTTCGTCTATGCCTCCATGTCTTCGTGTTTCCAGTCCTAAGATCGACGTTTGTTCCCGGATTGCCATTGCAAGTACGCTATATCTTCCCAATAACAAAATTGTATCTAATGCTGCACCCTTCCTCCTTCCCAATCCCTCAAATTGACCCAAAGAGTCGCATGGACCCTATATAATCCACTCGCCCTTTGTACTGTCGCGTCTAAGCGATGCGACATGAAGAAGGCCCGTGTTCATACATAAATATTTGACTCAGGAATTAGTTAACCCCAAGTCAGTCGAATTTCTATTAAAATACCAGCACGACTCCCCATCTTTCTGCCTGTTCGCACAGTCATCATAGGTATCTCCGAAGCCCCAAGCCTTAAAGCTCATGTAGTAGTCGGTGCCGGTAGAGTAAAGGAGGAACGCAAACACGTAGCTCGTCGTTCCGGCAATCATCAAAAACCAAACCGTTTTGTAGCCAGCCTCGAAGGTGGCGTTGGCGATGTCGACGATGCCCAACCCGAAGGTTGTTTGGGAGATGAAGCCGACGATGAAGAGTACCGCCAGTTCCCCAACGAAGTCCAGGCCCGCCATGATCAACGCTCTCACCAGATTCTTCCCACTGACTTGGTCTATCATGAAAAAATCTTCCTTGTGCGTGAGCCAGGCGCTCGTGTACCTGCAAGCGTGGGTGAGGGGGGAAGGGGGGGGGGGGGGGAGGGGGTTGGAAATTGCAGCCATCCTTGCACCTTGGCGTCGAAACGAATCCTGTCCCCCCAATTACGCACATGAGCATGACTCCAAGCGAGGTCACGAGCTCCACGACCTCCCTCAAGCAGAGCGAGATAAGAACGAGGGACTTCTCTCGCTTGCTCTTGGCGAACTTTAGGATGTAGACTATGGTGCCGATGTTCCCCATGAGGTCAGTGATGGGAGGTAACGCCAGCGTGATAGTGAGGTCGGCGCTGGCGCCGAGGATGGCGGCCTGCGTCTCGAACAGGAGGTCAAAGGCGAACCCAGTCAAGATGCAAACGAAGTCGTTGATGACGCCAATGCTCACATACTCGAGCATGTTCACAAAGCTGATGCGCACGATGATTAATGCCGTGATCACGCCGAGCTGTGTGAGGCCTCTGTGTGTACGTGGGAGCTTGTCAGAAAGGCGTCCAGAGTATATTTAGGGGGGTTGTAGCGCCAGAGGTGATGATGAGAAAATTCGAATGTAGTGCGGCGCTCGCCGAAAATGGTACTCACTTGGTTTGGAGGTACAACGCAGTAGACATAGGCACAACGAAAGTCAAGGGCATAAAGAGAAAGAAGAAAATCTGCGTTGTGCGCATCATCTCTTTCTTGCCAATTACCCTCCCCTCGTCCACTTTCCTCAGCATCCGCTTGGTGATCGGGATCATGGGGGGCAGGAACATGGGTCCCGTCATGAGGATCCAAGGCATTGGCCACGCAACCTTGTAGGCGCACAAGGCTGCGAACGCCGATTGACAGAAGACGCAGACCACGGAGGCCCAGGCGAACACCTTGAGCAGGAACCATCGGCGAAAGGCTCCAGACTTTTTTTTCCTGTGAGTGTGACGAGTGCGGGGCAGAAGAGTGAGAGTTGAGTTGAGGTTGCGAAGGTTTGATTCATAGTTATGCAATAAATACGTACATAACATAGTGCCCGCCCATGAGGCTAAACACGTAGCAGCTGGCGCCATAACAACCCGGCGATATGATGGCCGGATAGTAGAGGAGCGACCACATGGCCCTGCTCTCTGTACCATTGAGGGCGTTCCCTGTAGGTAGGAGGCCGAAGAGTATGGTGAGTAACGCATACGAGCCGGCGAGCGTGAGGAAGAGGGGCGCTCTGCCGGAGAAAGTTTTCGGAGACCCGAGGTGCGGGCCGAGGAAGGACATGAGCGCATCTGAGTCCTTGTCAAACACAAACTCAAGAGGGGTCCGGGGGAGCTTGATCCTCCCGAAGAGCTTCGGGTGCACCCGATGCTCAATCATCTCACGGGCCATGGCGGCAATGACCCGGCCGAGGAGCGGCTGGGACTCCATGAGCTCGCTGACAGATGGGTAGTACGCGGACCACTTATTGAGGGCCTCCTCAGCCGAGTCACTCACGTCAAGGGCCATCCTGAAGGAACGGCCGATCTGCATTGCCTGCGGATCGGTGAGATCCTTGAGGCTCGTATCGATCGTGGCCAGTCTGCCGACCTTGTCCACGACGACTCCTGCAAGCAGGGGAAGGATGATGGAGGGGCAGGTTGAGAGAAGTGGGCTCGCAGAGATTATGGGCGCTATGGGTGATGACGAGGAGAGTGTCGAGGCCGACCGCCCGATGGCAAGGCGGGAAATTTGGCTGTTTCGGCGAGCAAAGTTGTGACTTGGGCTCACTTTCGATGAACTTGAGGTGAGAGAATCGTCCAGGGGCGCTATGAGAGAGTTGGCAAGCGCTTTGCCCAGGGCCACACACGCAAGTGTCTCCTCGTCAACGGCCTCGTGCGCAACGGCCTCGTGCGCAACGGTCTCGTGCGCAACAGCCTCGTTCGCCTCATGGTCAACAGCCTCCACATCCACATCCTCGTCAACGGCCTCGTGCGCAACGGCCTCATGGTCAACGGCCTCCACATCCACATCGTCCCTGGGTACCGCTTGGGATGGAACAACTTGGGACATGTGAGTGAGTCGGGAGGGGAGGAGGGGAAGGTTTCGACAGCTTCCGACTTAGGAACCCTTCCTAAGTCGGAAGCTGTCGGACCCCCCCCCCCTTTACTTCCGAAATTGGGCTAGCCTTTGTTCCTAAGTCGGAAGCTGTCGGACCCCCCCCACCTTTACTTCCGAAATTGGGCTAGCCTTTGTTCCCGATGGCAATGGCTATAATTTTGCCCTATAATTGGCGTGAAAAGTAAAAAAAAAAAGCTATATATGCGCAAATCCGGCGATCTGGTTGGTCCGAGCGGGTGCCTATTTGCCTTTGCTATAAATTGGCTGAAAACTTTTGACTATAGGCCCATGGGCTAATTCGACTTCCTACTCTGTGTCCCCAGACTTTCGGATTGTACCAAGTCAAACTCATCCCTATGCCAGCTGAATCCAAGTTCGACGGGGATTGCGACGTTGATGAGGCCCAGGCCAAGTCTGACGCCCAGTCAGCCCTTCTTAAACGTGCCATGTAAGAAATGATTTTGAGTCTTCATCCTCGCCGGCAATGTATCTGGGGCCTGCTTCTGGCTCTTTGGGGGATGTCCAATAGCTCTTGTTCCCGTCATCGCATTTCCATGTACAACATTGCCCGTTCTATGTTCGTCAAACTCACACTACCGTCTCTCACCCATTCCCAGGGCATACTGTTGGTCTGAAGCCTTTCTTGGCCAGTTCCGAAAATACTTCAAGGACAACGCTGGCGTGTTTGAGGAACACGCCAGGGAGCACATGAATCTCTCAAAGACTGAGGATGTAGTTGTCCCGACTGTTGAGCACGAACTATCGCATCATCAGTGTTTCACTGAATATCTGGAAATGTTTGATTCGTCCCTTGATGGATTTCTCGAGGAGGAGGGGAGTGATGGCCCCGAATTCTTCCAGCAGCTTGAGGAGTGTATGGAAAAGGTTAGTCGTAAGCGATGTCCATGTCGTTGGTGGTTGTAATGCCAATGGTGCTGGGAAGTCCTGCTCATCCCTTTTCCTACCACCCCCCTTACCCCCCTCATTCCCCCCACCTCCAACCCTCTCACACAGCCCGATATTACACCTGAAGAGAGTCTCTTCATCAAGTGCCTCCTTGCTAGCGCCGACTACGATTCCTTTTACTCTGTCATGGTGAAAGAGGCAAAGAACCTTATACTCATGAAAAATGCAGGGAAGATTTACGAAGGGCCAAACGTGGGAGGGGCCGGAGAAAGCAAGGGCGGAGAGCTAGAGGACGACGAGGATTTCGAGGAGATTGAAGCTAAGGATTCTAGGAAGTAGAAAGTGATTCAGAAGGTAGAAAGATGTTTTACGCGGTTTTTGATTTGATCCCACAAAATATAAAAAGCCGCATTGGTCGATTAACGAAAAGGTTTATTGTTTGTTTTTTTTGTTGCTTTAACCGGCAATACAATGGGTTGCCTTCAAAGGGCTAGGATATATATATATCCCCTGCCAAAAAATGTTAGTCCCCGAGAGGATTGCATTCTATACTCCAACTTGTTCACACACGCGATCACAAACGTTACATCCCCGTGCCCTAAATCCCCCTCGAGGCTGGGCGGGAGCTGCGGGTGCTCGTCGGCCGGTTGGATTGCGACGTCACTGGGCGTGATGACCAACCCCCGCTGCTTGCCCGACTAACAGGCCTCACGCTTTGGCTAGTGGCTGGCCTGCTCCTGCTGCTACTGCTCCCGGGCCTCGTGTTGCTTGCACCGAATAGAGTCGCTTTCTTTTCACTTCCAAACACAGTCACCCCCTTTAGTCCCTCCATGCTCATCCCAGCCTTCATGCTTTTCATGCTGAGCCCCGCTCTTGCTGCCTCCGGTTTGCCCTCGAGGTACTTAGGTAGGGGCATCTTAAAGATTCTGCCCGGAGTTGTTGAGGGCCGAATCTGTTGTGGCGACAAGACGACGAGCGTAGTAAGTTGATGGGTGAGATAGGAATAATATTAATTAGTCCTGCCGGATACAAAACTCATATCTCCCAAAACTCCTAACATCCCAACAAAGCGACCACAAACTCCATCGTCGCCATGCTAGAAACTCCTCCCTCCTCACCATACTAGCCACAAAATCGTTCTGTTTTGTTGGCGAACCTCCGAAATTCCTATCCCACACATCGAGGGAGTTGACAAAGAGCCTGTCAACTGCCGGTGTGCTCATTTGGGCCTCGTCGTTGATAATGTCGAGATCTTTGGGGGGTCTAGCGACGCTGATCCCTCCAAATACAACTTCGCACTGGTTGGACTTTGTTGCCTGCTCCCTCTGCTGGTCCCTCTCTTCCTTTTGCTTTAGGAACATTGCAACTTCAGCCTCAAGCTGCGCTATCTTCTTGTGGAGGTCCCTCTTTTGCCTAATCCCGTCCTCTGCCTCGATCTCTAGCACGCCCACCTGCTGGTCGAGGTCATTCATCTGTGTCTCTAGCTCGTCGTTCTGCTGGTCACTCAGTCTGTTGCTCTTCTCAATGGCCTCAAGTCTGCTCATGTTTTGCCTGATTTCGATTTCCACGTCCTCGAGCTAAGTGGTATGTAGAGTTGAGGGGGGGAGAGGAGGGGGTGGGGGGGGGGGGTCATTAGTGAGCGCTTAACATTTATTTTGTCACCACCACCTCCTGACACCACCCCACCCTATCCATCCTCACCTGCTCCTTGAGCATCTCATTGCCTTCTTTGAGCTCGTTTATCCTATTAAGGTTAGCGACGCACTCGGGGCGCATGCAAGGCTCCTTTGTCGAAGTTTTCTCGGGAGGGGGGCGCCTCTCTCTTTCCTTTGGTTCCCCAGGAACAATCCGAGACATGGGAAGCATCCTGGAAACGATGTCCTCCCCGTTTCCTTCCTATATGGTTAGCACGGCGGACGATAAGAGCGAGTAAGCGGAGGTCACAGTCTAGTACTGGCGTCGGGAAGGCAAAGGGTGCTAAGACAAGTCCACAACCGATCTCTCACCTCTCGCAGTACCACTGCAAACTCAAGTGACTGAAGGTCGGGGATGTGCGCGAAAGCAGAGAAGGGCATGTGGCTCTCTGGAGAGTCTGTCTGCGAAGAAGGGGCCATTTCGAGGCCGAATTGGTTGAAAAGTGGGGGGTTTGTTCGCGGTCTGTTGTGGGCCTTTTGCTCCCTGTGCTTGGGTTCTCTTTTCCAAACAAATCAGTTTTTCTACCCTTACCTCAGGCCACTAGACTTTAAGAAACTTCAGCTCGCTCAATCAACCCCTTTATAAAACCTAGCGGTTCAAGATGGTGCGTTTGGATTGTTGACTGAAGGAAAATCGTGCCTTGTCAGGCTTGGATATATCCCCCTTCCCTGGTGAATAACCACAGTCCTTCTTTGTTGCGCCTTCGTACCCCCCCCCTCTCTCCTCCCGCTGACCCTCTCCCCCCTCCAACCCAACATGCTCCCCTCCCCTAGCCCGCCTACCACAGCAAGATTGACCACTCGTCAGTATCTGAAACCTGCGGGTGTGGGCTTCTCCCCTTGAAGACCTCCGTCCGCGGCCCTGCTCCCCCCTGCGATGGTGACACGGACATTATCGACGAGGCCATCAACTTCTACCGTGCCAACGTGCTGTTCAAGAACTTTGACGTCCAAGGTCCTGCTGATAGGTGAGTTATTTAATGGGGGGGGGGGATGGGAGGGAGGGCTGAAAGGTGGGTTGTTTGCGTTGCTGAGTTCTCACACCGATGCCCCCTCCCCCCCTCACCTATCCCCAACCCCAACCTTACTCTCGCACTCAGGACCCTAATCTACCTCACCCTCTTCATTGGCACATGCATGAAGGCCTGCGAGCGCATCGAGTCGAAGTCCGAGGCTAAGACCGCCCTCTACCAGACTGCCATAAAGTCCTTTACTGTCCCCGGGGACGTCGGGTGGTCCTTGGGCAGTCTCTTCCCGAACCCCAAGGGGAGGGAGGAGAGTGACACCTTCAAGGCTTACTTTAAGCAGGCTAGGCAGGAGGTAGGGGAGAGGATCCTAGACAAGATATACGACGCCGAGGGGAAGAAAAATAAGTGGTGGTTCTGCTTCGCCAAGCGTAAATTCATGGGGAAGGAGCTTCGTGCCTAAATGGGGATAACATGAGATTAAATGGTTAGGAGAGGGGGTTTGGGCGGAGGGGAAGTAGTCAATAGTGCGACTCGTTGTGAACAGAAACGAGTCTTTCTTCTTTGACTTCTATGCGTTTGCTCTCTCCCCTCCTTTCCCTTCCCCTTCCCTTGCCCCCCCCCCCCCCCTCAATCTAATAGCTCCGTCCACAGGCTGCTGTTGAGCTTTGGCTTGCCCCCCTTTGGCTGTTCGTCTCCCCCCTCCTTCTTCATTTCCATCCCCGCCTTCTTCAGGTCCTCGTTGAAGTAGTAGCTCAGGTTCCCGTCCCCCGGGGTGTCTACCTCGTTCCCCTCCTTCCCCTTCCAGTACTTCCCCCCTGGCTTGAAGTCGTCTACGTCTAAGTACTCAATGTCGGGGTCGTCACCGCCCTCCTTCCGCTTCTCCTTCCTCTCCTTCCTATCGGCCTCGGCCTTCTCGACCTTCTTTGATCTCTCGGCCTGCTGCTGTTCCAGTATATGCTGGCTGACAATATCCTGCTTGTGAAACCTGTCCTCCGGGAGCTGCGGGGGGGGAGGTTGTGAGGGGGGAAGGGGGGCATGGAGTGTTTTGTGTTGTCGTTATCGCAGTGTAAGTTGGTCGTTTGCACAATTCATTGTAATAATCCTCCCAAGGCAGATTCCTGTTCCACCTTCTCCTTAGCTCCCCCCATTTGTCTCACCTCTCCCGTGTCGTTCCCCTCGTCCTCCCTGTCCCCGTACTGCGCCTCTCCAGAGTACATGTTGTAGCCCTTGGGGACGTTCAGGTGGAACTTGTCCTGAGCGTAGCGTGGGGGTGGGGTGGGGTGGGGGGGGTGAGAGGGGGGGGGTCAGGACATTGTTTGTACTCTTGTATATAAACCACCCCTCCCCCCCCCTCCCCCCCCCCATCTCTCCCTCCCCTCCCCATTTCCAAAAAGCTCACCTCTTTCATCCCTTCCCCTTCCTCCTCCTTCCCTTCCACCTTGTTCTTCTTCTCCTTCTCCTTCTTCCTTTCCCCCTCCAGCGCTCTCTTCAAGCTCCAAGCTCTCGACCCCACGTCCACCTCCCCCTCCTCCTCTCTCATGACCTCCGCCCTAACCCTGAGAACCCCCTCCCCGGCGTCGTAGGTAGCCTTGACCTTCTTCCACTCCACGGGGTACGGGAGTATGACCTCTGTCTTTATCCTGCCGGTCCCCCCCACGGTTAAGCACCAGGCGCTGCACTCGACCTCGGCGTAAGGCCCCTCGTCCCGGCTCATTTTAGCCTCGATAACGACCCCGGTTATGGAGGGGGGGGGAGGGGTTAAGATGGGGGACATTAGGAGCTGGCTGACGTCGATGCCGTCGGGGTTAGGCTTGGGGAGGTCACTGTACTCAAGGACGGCGTCGACGGACTGAGCATGAGATGAGAGGCTCACGAGCTGAGGTGAATTTGAGGGGGGGGGTCAGGGTGGGGGCTTGGGGTGAGCGGGTCCCTCCCTTCACGTGTTACTTTCCTAACCCTAACCGTTCTCTTGCCTTCTTACCTGTCCTCCTTCCGTTTCAATTTGAACCCTGGCCCCAGTTTTCCTGCTGCTCATTGGTGTCTTGATGCCCTTCTTCCCTCCCTTTTTAATTTTCTGTTCGGAACCCTTGCTCTTCCCTCCCTCGACTTCCTGTATACCCTTCTCCCCCTTCCCCTGTTTCCTAATCCACTGCTTGACGGTCCCCACCTTCCCCTCCTTGACCATATCCCTGATTTCCTTGTCGTCTTTCCCTTCCACGACCTCCCCACTTTCCACGTACACCCAGCCGTGGTATTTGAGCTTGGGGAGCTTGTACCTCCTGTCAAGCTTGACTCCGTTACCTGCCCCCATGCCCCCCTCCTCTTGGGACTTCCCGGACTTGTTCTCTACGTATTCCATCACGAGCTGGCAGATGAAGTCCCTGTAGCCGCCCTGGTCGTCCTTGCTGATCTCGTCGATTACTACGTCGTTCACAACGCAGTCGAAGCTGGGAGGGGGGTTAGGGGGGAGGGGGAGGGGGGGGTTGGGGGGGGGGTGAGTGAAAGTGTTATCTTATGGTCCTATGCGTCTCTTGTCTTGTCCGTACCTCATGGCGTCCTTCCCTCCCTTGCCCCCCTTCCTTCCTACCCCTACAGCGACGGGGACGCTCAGGCCTTCTACCTCCTCCCCATCAGCGTTCAGCCTCTTTACGTTCCTAGGAGGTACAACGTCGGGGTGAGTGCAAACGTTCACGAAGACCTTGGTGTTAAGAGATGTGTTTACGGTCTTTATTGTGAAGCTAGGGAGGGGGGTTATCAGGTTCCCGTCCATCTCGTGGGGGTTCTGAGAGAGGGAGGGGTGATGTACCGGGAGGGGGGGTGAGCTCGGTGAGATGTGAAGGCTATTCCTTCGCTATCTTATTTCATAACAAACTATACATCCCCATCTATAATCTCACCTTGACGCCTGTTGGTGCCATGGTCCTCCCGTCCGGCATGCGTACTGGGTTGTTTGGGTTCTCCGCTCCCGGCGTAGTGGGCATCCCTGGGAAGGGGGTGTTTGGGTTGTTCTTTATCCACTCATCCGCCTTCTTCTGGGCCTCCTCGAGGTCCACTCCGCTCTTTAAAGCCTCCTCCTTCATATTATCCTCGAGCTTCGTCATCAGGAGGTCGAACTCTACGGGGTCGTCCTTCTCCAGCTGAGAGAGGGCCTCAAAGGCGCTGTGGGGTGAGGGAGGGGGTGGGTGAGAAGATGTAGGTTTGTTAGGCATATGGGGTAGGGCACATGGGTGGGTACATGGGTGTGCGTAGGGTTGGGCGCAAGGGTGGTGGGAGGGGTGGGCAACAGGGGTGGGCAAGAGGGGTAGGCAACGCTACACTTGGGGTAAGCAGTGCAGGCAGTATTATGCAGGCACAATACGGGCAGTATAGACTTACATTTTCATAATTTCGTCTTTTGACTGTTTATCCCCCTTAGCTCCACCAACTGATGCTGCAATATTCCTCAAAGAGGGTGGTAAATTTTGAGTTGCAGCGGGAAGCTCATTCTCGCTACTTCCAATATTGCCCAAATTCATCGATAATAACGAATTGAGGATATTTGGAGATATTGACGATGATGATGATGTTGGTAGAATTGTAGGTGGTGACATATTTTACGTTAAAATTGAATAAATCAGGGAAAAAATGGGGCTAATTCAGAACAACCAAGTCGAAAAAAAACAAATTTCCAAGAAAAGAAGGAGAAGGAGAAGACGAAGAAAAATTGCGTTTGATGCGACATTGTTGTTTGTGTTACATGGCCATCCTTTGATCCCCCCCCCCCCGGTACCCCGACCGTTTGGACCCCGTCAAAGAATCTCTGCACGCTTCTTTCATTCTGCTTAGTGTCTCCCTGTTCTTCTCTCCGTGTTCACGAAACCCTCACTCTCCCAGTAATCGCTGTAGTTATTTGGTCTGTCTCCGTCCGTATCCGCCAACCTCTAAAACCCATCACTTACTTGCCCCCACTACGCTAAACTGGTACAGTAGCGTATCTCATGGTTGCGATTTCACCAACCTTTTTACCGACAAAGTCGGTCGCAGGTTGCCCATGTTGCAACGCAAGTAGATCAGCAAAGGTATCCGAAATAAAGAGCTCTCCGAGGAATTGAAAGCCCTTTCCGTTTGCAGAAACCACTAGAACAACCAAGCGGATGTCTAGAATGACAATAAGGGGGGTGGGTGGGAGTTCATCATCAATTCCGTCAACTACTGCAGCAATATTAAATGCGCCATCTCGATAACCTATACTAATATCACTGAAGGTATCATCCGGTGATATCCCGGATCCAAGATGGGTAATGAGACCCGTCGAACCTCCAAAAATACCGTCGAGATCATCGGCGGTCGGTGGCGAGAACAATTCGTCCTCGGGAGAGATGAAGCTCGGTGGTGAGTAAGTGAAGGGATTTTCGTAATCGGTGAGAACTTGAAACTCCCCAAGCGCGAAATCAAAACCGTCAATGGGTCCAAAATCTTTATCAATAGTACACTCGAAATCAACGAGAACTTCGCCTAAAATTGACGAGCGCGTGAGAGCGAAACCGTGAACAGGGTTAGGATTGTATAAACCAGTCGAGTATGACACTTAATCTCCCCCAGAATGTTTACTCCTTACCATACGTATTTTGCAAGGCTGTTTGGTTGATTGCTAGAAGAGTATTACCTCCCATAACTGAGTAACCCTTTCCCTTTCCTTTTCCCTTTCCCTTTGGAGCCTTTTTGAGGGAGCGCAAATGTTCCTTTGGGGGCTGGGGGGATAGATCCATTGGAATCCTATCGATCCAATGACCTAGTTTGGCAAAAAGATTTGCAGGGGCAGCTTCGTTTTCAGTTTCGGTTTCAACGGTGTGCTTGTCGGACAAGGCAGAGGCTTCTTTGACATACAGCAGAGGCATCGCGAGGAGCAACAAAGCAGCGTTAAGGGCGGCGTGCAGCTTCATCTGAAAATTGATTTGTGTTGTCGACAGTGCAATGAAGTTAATAAAGTTCAACAGTGTGTTGCGTGTGTGCCAAGTGGGGAAGGGCAGTTTTTGTGAGATCGTGAGGGTATTGTGGTCTAATCTCACGACAAACCCATAGTAAGACTAATAACGACTCTGAAGCGCATTGAACGGACACTAAATGTCTTAAATCAAATAGAAATCAGAGAGAGCAGGAGGCGACGAGAGAATGATATAGTTCTTTATGGAAATTGTGACAAAGCCTCGCGATAAAGAAGCTACAAAAACCAAGGCTGCAAACCTGTCAATGTGGCCTGCATTCATAGTCCGTTTTGCCGCCCGCTGTCCGCTGACATCTCACCTGATAAAAGAATTTCTGAAATGGTTCTCAAATTCCGAACAAAATTAATTGAGGAAGGAAAAAAGTCTTCTTTTTCAGTCCTTCAACCGTCAATATAAATGTATATACAATATACATACATACCTTCCGTAAATCATATCTACAAACTAGTACTCTAAAAACATCACTAAACACCTTAATACCCCAAAATCATTCACTATGCCAACCTCCTCGACATCCCCCACTTCATCCACCCCGACATCCACCCTGACATCAACATCAACCCCTACACCCACCTCCACCTTCACACCCACCTCCACACTCACCTCCACACCCACCTCCACACCCACCTCCCAATCAATATTCCCCCTTACCCTCTATACTCGAACAACCAGCAACAACTCAGGCAGAATAACCCTCCTACTTTCTCTCCTCCCTCCCTCCAACCCCCCCTTAGTAAATGTAGTCAACGTCCTCCACAAATCACAGTCCGCTGTGACCCAAAGCACTGGGGCCTCAAGTTTAGGTGGTGGTAAGATTCCTTTCCTAACAACCTCCACCAACAAAGTCCTAACCGAGTCGTCCTGCATCCTCCGTTTCCTCCTCTCCGTCCTATCCCCCCCTCCCTCAACCTTCGTCCATTCTCCCTCCCCCTACACCTCCGCTCTAATGTCAAGCATAGTCCAGGTCCATGACATCTACCTATCCTCCCCCCCCTCAAATTTCCCCGGCACCCCTAACCTTAACCTTCACACACAGTCCTGCCTATACGTTCCCCCTCCCCCCCCACCAGGGTCCGGTGATACACCCGTAAGGTCTCTAAGTTACCCCCACCGTATGGTCCGTTACTCCGACTACGTAGAGGCATGGAGGACGATATCTTCAATGTGGGGTACCCTCCCAACCCAAGATGGGGAGGACTTGAAGGTCGACGAGGTCGACCTGACGCTCTTCCCGAGCCTGGTATATATGGAGTACTACCTACCAAGAGTTAGGGGTTGCACCATGGAGGAATTATGTCAAACCTGGGGTGGGAAAGTTACCACGCGCTACCAGCAGCTTTGCAGGCAAAGCACCTTCCGGGAGTATAGGGATGAACTTACTCGTGAACTTGAAGGTAGTGAGAGGGTCCAGGAAGGGGTTAAGAGAATCAAGGAGGACATAAAGAGGAACGGAGGGTGGAGGATACCAGAGAGGAAGGTTGGGGGGTACGAGGAGGCTTTCGGGTCGTAATAATAGATGATTATACTTTAAGAAAAAACACTGACAACACCCACCCTTACCCTTTCCAGGTAGTGGAGGGAGAAATAGGAGGAGCAATAGATAAATCTATCAAAATAAAGGTAAGGCGGGACAACAATGACAATGATGACCCTTGTTAAGGCTTTGACCAGTTGTATTTCGTCCTCTCGTCGATTTTAGTTTCCTATTCACGCCAAGGAACCAAGTTATTTCCCCTTCAATCGAGGTCGAGTATTCGTGGGTTTTTTTCCTGTCTTATTACCGTCTCATAGACGAGATAATACTACTTTCGGCCCTATTTCCGATCTTATTAGTGTCATATTCTGGTTGCTATCGGAAAGAGAACCGCTATTGACGCCGCAATGACTTATCCTTGAGGGTCTCACCATCCCTCTCCCTTGTTCTTCATCCATCACACCACACTAACCCTGCTTATCCCGTCAATAATGTAGGAACTCGCAGATAATCAGTTTAAAATAGTTTAGGCATTCAACTGTTACCAAAAGGACGGGTGAAAAGATCCTCTCTCAACCCCGGACTCTCCCCTTCCCCAAAATGCCCCAAACAGCAGTATACTATGGCACAGACGAGACAGGGAGCTTCAGAGACAATAGTGAACTCACAGAAGTGACTATTGCACAAGGAGTGACGTCGATTCCTCGTAACGCCTTCAGGGGGTGCTCCTCCCTCACAGCCGTCACCATCCTTGGAGGATTGACGAGCATTGGCAATTATGCCTTCTCTGGATGCTCCTCTCTAACGGCCATCACCATCCCGGACGGAGTGACGATAATCGGCAAAGGCGCCTTCTTCGAATGCTCCTCCCTCGCAGCCATCACCGTCCCGGACGGAGTGACGATAATTGGCATGCATGCCTTCAAAGGATGCTCCTCCCTCATAGACATCGCCATCCCGGACGGAGTGCCGATGATTGGCATTTACGTCTTCCATGGATGCTCCTCCCTCCAAGCCATCGCCATCCCCGACGGAGTGACGATGATTGGCGAGGGCGCCTTCTACGGGTGCTCCTCCCTCTCAGCCATCACCATCCCGGACGGAGTGACGTTTATTGGCGATTTTGCCTTCAGGGGGTGCTCCTCTATCATGGCCATCACCATCCCAATTGGAGTGAAGATAATTTGCCAAAACGCCTTCAGGGGATGCTCCTCCCTCACGGCCATTACCATGACAATTGGAGTAACGACGATTGGCGAATACGCCTTCTACGGATGCTCCTCCCTCACAGCCATTACAATTCCGGACAGAGTGACGACGATTGGCAATTACGCCTTCAGGGAATGCTCCTCCCTCACAGCTATCACCCTCCCGGACGGAGTGAAGAAAATTGGCAATCTCGCGTTCGGGGAGTGCTCCTCCCTCACGGCCATCATCATCCCGGACGGAGTGACAACGATTAGCGAACAAGCCTTCTGGGGATGCTCTTCCCTCAATGCCATCACCATCTCGGACGGAGTGACGACGATTGGTGCACATGCCTTCTACGGATGCTCCTCTCTCACGGCCATCACCATCCCGGACGGAGTGAAGAAAATTGGCAATCGCGCGTTCGGGGAGTGCTCCTCCCTCACGGCCATCACCATCCCGGACAGAGTCAAGAAAATTAGCGAACAAGCCTTCTGGGGATGCTCCTCCCTCACGGCCATCACCATCCCGGACGGATTGACGATGATTGGCGTTTACGCCTTCAGGGGATGCTCCTCCCTCACGGCTATCACCCTCCCGGACGGAGTGACGACGATTGGCAATCGTGCCTTCTACGGATGCTCCTCCCTCACAGCCATCACCATTCCGGACGGAGTGACGATGATTGGTATGCATGCCTTCTATGGATGCTCCTCCCTCACAGCCATCACCATTCCGGACGGAGTGACAACAATTGGTGCACATGCCTTCTCTGGATGCTCCTCCCTCACGGCCATCACAAACCCAGTCGGAGTGACAACAATTGGCATTGCCGCCTTCCAAGACTGCTCCTCCCTCACGGCCATCACCATCCCGGACGGAGTGACGATAATTGCCGCTCACGCCTTCTCTGGATGCTCCTCCCTCACGGCCATCACCATCCCAGTCGGACTGACGAAGATTCACCGTTGCGCCTTCCACGGATGCTCCGCCCTAACGAAACTCAGTCTATCTTCTGCTGTCTCCATCGGTCCAAACTGCTTCTTGGACTGCACCGCCCTAATCTCTGCCGCTGCTGATAAAAATATGTCGACCGTCAGGGACCTTCTCCGTTACAGGTGGCGCCGCAATATCGCTGGGATCGAACGCGTCAGCGCTCTGCTGTGCCTCAAGGGAACCTGGGATCACGTGGACAATCACCCCAGTGGACCGGTTAGTCTGAAGAGGAAACGAACGGACGAAGCTCCGCTTAGGTTAACCGCAACACGCGAGAAGATCTCGAAAGTTTTGTGGAGAGGCATTCTGGAGTTTCTCTAATCTCGTCGCGCTTGATTAGTTGGATTTGAGGCTGTCCGAACTAAAAGTTTGTCTAAAGTCCGTCTACAGTCCGTCTACAGTCGGTCTTGGAGCGTGAGGATACCAGAGAGGAAGGTGGGGGGGTACGAGGAGGCATTCGGGTGATAAGGGGGGGGAGGGGGGGTTGGAAGGGGTGGGGGTGTATAGGAGATAAAAATTGAACAATTCACATTACAGTCACAACAACAACCAAGACTTCACAGAAATTCCAGAATTACTCTCCACAAAACTTTCGGGATCTTGTCACGTGCCTCAGTCCTCTTTAGCGGGGCTTCAACTCCGCCCTGTCGCTTCCGTTTCCGACTATCAGGTGCACTGGGTTGATTCTCCACGTGATCCCAGGTTCCCTTGAGGCACAGCAGAGCGTTGACGCGTTCCATCACAGCGATTTTGCGGTGCCACCTGTAACGGAGAAGGTCCGAGACAGTCGGCATATTTTTGTCGGCAGCGGCAGCGATTAGGGCAGTGCAGTTCGAGAAGCAGTCTTCACCGATGGAAACGGCAGGAGATAGAATGAGTTTCGTGAGGGCAGAGCAATCTTCGAAGGCGCTTTCGCCAATCGACGTCACTGAGTCCGGGATTGTGATGGCCGTGAGGGAGGAGCATCTGCAGAAGGCGCCAATGCTGATCATTGTCACTCCATCCGGGATGGTGATGGCCGTGAGGGAAAAGCATCCATTGAAGGCGTCCTCGCCAATTGTCGTCACTCCATCAGGGATTGTGATGGCAGTGAGGGAGGAGCACTCAAAAAAGGCGCAAGATTCAATTATCGTCACTCCGTCTGGGATTGTGATGGCCGTGAGGGAGGAGCATAAACAGAAGGCTTGTTCGCCAATCTTTGTCACTCCGTCTGGGATGGTGATGGCCGTGAGGGAGGAGCATTCAGAGAAGGCGCCCTCGCTAATCGTTGTCACTCCGTCCGGGATGATGATGGCAGTGAGGGAGGAGCACTCCCCGAACGCGCGATTGCCAATTGTCGTCACTCCGTCTGGGATTGTGATGGCCGTGAGGGAGGAGCATTCGTAGAAGGCGCCATCGCCAATCGACGCCAATCCGTCAGGGATGGTGATGGACGTGAGGGAGAGGCATTCTGCGAAGGTGGAATGGCCAATCTTCGTCACTCCGTCTGGGATTGTGATGGCCGTGAGGGAGGAGCATCCGTTGAAGGCATATTCGCCAATCGACGTCACTCCAATTGGGATGGTGATAGCCGTGAGGGAGGAGCATACAGAGAAGGCGCCATATCCAATCATCGTCACTCCGTCCGGGATGGCGATGTCTATGAGGGAGGAGCATCCTTGGAAGGCATGCATGCCAATTATCGTCACTCCGTCCGGGATGGTGATGGCCGTGAGGGAGGAACAATATGTGAAAGCGCGACCGCCAATCTTTGTCACTCCGTCCGGGATGGTGATGGCCGTGAGGGAGGAGCATCCATAGAAGGCGTAATCGCCAATCGTCGTCACTCCTTCTGCAACAGTCACTTCTGTGAGTTCACTATTGTCTCTGAAGCTCCCTGTCTCGTCAGTGCCATAGTATACTGCTGTTTGGGGCATTTTGGGGAAGGGTAGAGTCCCGGGGTTGAGAGGATCTTTTCACCCGTCTTTTCGGTAACAGTTGAAAGCCCAAACTATTTGATACTGATTATCTCGAGTTCCTACATTATTGACACGAATCAGGAGGGTTAGTGTGGTGTGATTGACAAAGAACAAGGGAGACGGATTGTGAGACCCTCAAGGATAAGTCATTGCGGCGTCAATAGCGGTTCTCTTTCCGATAGCAACCACAATGTGACACTAATCAGATCGGAAATATGCCCGAAAGTAGTATTATCTCATCTATGAGACGTTAATAAGACGGTGGAAAACCCCACGAATACTCGACCTCGATTAAAGGGGAAATAACTTGGTTCCTTGGCGTGAATAGGAAACTAAAATCAACGAGAGGACAAAATAGAACTGCATTAAGCCTTAACAAGGGTCGTCATTGTCATTGTTGTCCGCCTTACCTTTTTATTTTGATAAGATTATATTTATGTCTCCCTCCTCTGAGGTGGGTTTCCCAGACTTTTTGTGTTTTTTTCTTCGAGTATTATCATCTACCATGACCCGATGCCTGGCTATACTTGGGAAAATGGTAACGTACTCTCTTGCTTGGCGTGTAAAAAGGTTTTATTTGTTGCAAATACACAATCTTATTCAGTGGTTTTGTTTCAACTGTTTTCGTTCACTTCTTCTTCCCCCTACGATTCTTGCCCTTCTTGCCCTTCTTCCCCGTCGCAACTGCTCCTTCCGCTACTCCCCCATCCGCTCCTCCCCCCGTCATCCCCTTCCCTGTCTTGGATCTTTTCTTGACCATTGCCTCACTCTCCCCCCTTTCGTTCAGCGGTCCCGTGCATAGCACCTTGTGCTCCTTCCAGTGCTTGAGCTGGCACTCCCTCGAGCAGTAAGCGACGTTGCGACAGGGACACATTAGGAGCTTGTCACGCTCCTTGGCAGTTAGAGCCTCGCAAATAAAGCAACAGAAGGGACGGCCTTGAAGGTAATGTTTCACGTTGTTGGTGATTGTAGGATCGCGATAGGAAGGATCGCGAGAATTGAATTTGTCTCGAACTACGTCGGAATCGGGCTTTCCGAGATGAAGAAATGTTGCGAACATCTTTATTGCGACATCTCTACTAAGCCTCTCGTGTTCTCCTTTGCACGCTATGAGGCATATACCCAACACATTATCCACGTCGTTGGTGGTTGGAATAGCACCGCGCGCGAAAAACAGCCTGAATATCTCGTGTGCTTCACAACTGACAGTAAGAGCAAGTGGTGAAATAACATGTCCATCATCAGGGTCAACCATTGGCTTGTTCACATTTGCTCCATGATCGAGAAGTGCTACGGTGTTATCAATGTGTCCCCCAATAGCAGCAAGCATCAAAAGGTTGGTAAAGTATTCCCTCGCCCCTTCCACTCGTAGGTCCATATTAGGGTCGAGTCCATGTTCTAAGAGCAATCTCAAGATTGTTGAATTGTCACTAATATTTATTGATATTTGTGCGGCCCTGTACATGGCTTCCTTGTTGTCGAAGCCGGCCTCTAAGGTAAGCTTGACCATCTCAACATTATTGTGAGTAGAGGCGATTATGAGGACTGAACCTATCACCAATGTCCCATCCATCATGTTTGCCCAAACGCCTAACAAAACCTCAGGACCATGTTCCTTGGCATACCCCTTGATGCGATCCCAGTCTTGCTTATGAGCCCAGTGCAAGCACAACTGCTGACCTTCTGTCAAATCGTCACAACTAGATACAGCCACATTTGTGGTCTCTGATGATTTGTTTGACGATTGTACCTCTGATTGTGATTCCATTTTTGAGCGAACCTATCCCGAATGTAAGTTTGTAGCGGCAGATTACGACGTGAAAGTGATCAAGAAAGCCTTCAAGCTACTCCACTTAGGCAGAAGTGTCGTGTAGGTGCTAATATTGGAGTCAACCTCTGGAAAGTTTCTCTGATATTGTTGAAGCCAAAGGAGGAACAAAATTAGTTGGAGAAATATGAAATCTTCTCACGCTAATCGCTAAAAAATAAACTGAAGGGCTGTAGAATTTACTTCTTTACCTGACAATTTAAACCTTTTAAGTTATAGCACGCATGTCGATGTATCTGACATTGTTTCACCCAAAATGCCCACTCTCATTCCATCCTCTCCCTCTCCCCTTCAAATAAGTTTCACGCAGTGCTTTTTCTTATGTCCGATTTCCCCACATTCCGTACATATCAATTCCTTCTTCTCCCCCCCAATCATCCCGTTATCATAACAAGTAAGAACTCTCTCTTCCCAATTAGTCCCGCTCAACGGTCCGTATTTCCTAGTTTCAAAGTCTGCTGGTATGCTACATTTCTCCAAGACCTTCGCTAAAGCTACACGACGGGGGGGAGAGAGGAGGAGATGGGTTGTGGGGGATCGAGGGGTGTATGATATGTTCTTGTATATTGATAGTGGGATGTAAGTTGGGGGGGAAACATCCTCCAGGGAGGATTGGGAAGCAACGGGGGAGTCGACGTCGTCGACGTCTATAACAGAGTTGGGCTCCTTGTAAAAACCTGCATCTAACTTCCTGGCACTCCTGGAATGGGTGGGACGGACTTGGTCTTTCTTGGGGCTAGGGGTTACTGACTTTGCGGAGGTTGTTGAGGTGGAGGTGGAGGTGTTTGTTGATGACGTGTTTGTGGATGATGTCTTCTCTTCTTTGAGTTTCTTTGATGGGGATGGTGTGAAGAAGTCTTTCTTTTCTCTCTTTCTCTTTACAGGGCTGCGTGGTTGTTTAGGTGGTACGAGTTTGACGTTCTTTTTGGTGTTGTTTGTTGTGGTTGCTGTGGTTGATAAATGGGGTGTTAATGGGGTGTTAATGGGGGTATTTATGGGATATTTAAGGGGCATTATCGGGTATGTTCCCCTTCCTTATCCTTATTTCTCCTCTTATTCCATTCTTACCTTTCTTTACAGGGCTAGATAGCTTTAAACTCTTTGGAGGCATCTTGAATGTCTTTAAATAGCTTTGGTGTGTGTTTGAAGAGGCAAATTATGAGAAAATGGAGAAGAATCTGCTCCGAGAAGTTGTCACCTGAAAGGCACATAAAACACTAATAAACACACACACACACATTTTAAACACATTCACGCACTTATATACTCATATGACAAAGTAAAATACCATCTGTTACACAGTTAAACTTACCTACACAGATTAGGCTCCAATAGAAGGATTAGGCTCCCCAATAGAGGATAGTCAGAAGTCAGAAATGAGGGAATGAGAGAGAAGAAAGAAAGACTCCACTTATGGACTCACAGTTAGGCCAAGAAGGCGTTCAAATCGACTCCAATTATTTACAATTTCAGCTCACAAGAATAGAGCGTACCGCCCGTACAATTTCACCGCTATAAATCCTCGTTGTGGCGACCAATACTGTCAAAACTAAGATCCTATTCTCAAGAATTTTCCTTCTCTTTTTCACTGGGTCTTGTAAACCTTGTTGCCTTAATAATGTCTGAAAACGGTCGAAAGCGTTGGGTCCAAGCAAAGCAGTGTTTCTTGCTCGGTTCTCCCTCCCCATCATCACCTTCACCTTCGTCTCCCCCCCCCTCAATCCTCCCCTCCACCACGTCCCTTTTGTCAACCGCTTCACCATCTGTTAATAAATCACCACGTCTCAAACCAAACGGTTGGTCAACAACCAACACCCCATCCAACGGTGTAGTAAATAACCTATCACCGATAAACGTGTCCTTAGCAAACACACCAGTAACACCACCATACACTAACAACAAAAAGGCAAGCCCAAGAGCTGGAAAAAATCAGAAACAAATACCCAAACTTAAAAACGGGAACGATACACCAACGAAGGAGGGGCGGGGTGAGAATACTTTTGGGTATTTAGATTACGGTAATAGGGAACTCTGTAATAAGAGTTTGGGTATATCAGTTAGCGTAGATGGTTCACTAATCGTAAAACGATCTACTGTCAACGCTTGGTCGGCAAATGGGATGGAAGGTGTGGATGATGTTGGTAGTGATAATGACGTAATAATGATCTCCCGTATAACCGCAGTACGAATGTCAGAGGAGGAGCAACGGGTTCGGGATCGTCGTGATAAGGATGATGATTTGTACTACCAGTTCTGGAAGAAGGAGACTTCAAAAGTCATCGAAAGGGAGGGCAAAAAAGTCGCGGAAGGGTGGGTGGAGAGAGGGGAGGGGATGGTTAAAAGTGGATCAGATACTTTCCTTAGCATGAACTTTGAAAAGGGGGAGGGGGGGGAGGAGGAGCTTGATATGGTTAGAGCTAACGAAGAGGTTAGAAGGATGAGGAGTAGGTTGCTCCATGGTTTAGACAGGGATTCCTATGTTGGTGGTGTCGTTAGCTCAAGCGACGGTGAGGTTTCCGTCTCAGGTATGGATGTTGATTGTAGGTTGGGGGGGGATGGGGGAATATCGGACACGGAGGAGGAGGGGGATACGGTTATGGAAGCGAGCTGGAGGAGAAGGAAAGACCTGGGAGAACTTATGGAGGGACTTAGTAATGTACCTACGCCGAAAAGTAGGGGGGGGGTTAACAAGTTTCTAATGGAAGCATTGAGTAGGGGAAGGGAAAGTGGAGGAAGGGAGGAAGGGTTTATGTGGGAGAGAAGCAGCATGGAAAGCAAGGATGGGAAGGAGATGCAGAAGTAGGGGGTTTTTTTCAGTTACATTTACGAACGTTTTCGTTTTGGCTACGATATATATTTATGTTAAGTGTTCATACGCGTCGACAGTCTCGTCTTATCATTCTCCCGCAATTCTATCCTCCAACCTTGCAATCTTCTCGTCTCTCTCTTGTATCATTTCGTTTCTCTCTTGTATCTCCTTCTCCTTTGACCCAAGCAAGGCCTTCAACCGGAGGATCTCCTCCTCGTCGGTGGCTTTCATCCCGTTTTCCATCTCCTCCTTGTCCTCCTCCTTGTCCTCCTCCTTGCCCCCCATCTTGTCCTCCTCCTTGTCCTCTCCCATGTCCTCCTCCTTGTCCTCTTCTTTGATCGAGCTGCGTACGGTCGCCCCTTTTACTGTGACGACCAGGGCGAGAGAGTCAACCTCCTCCTTCAGCTTGTTGAGGTGAACCTCGACTAGGGGAAAGCCCTCGATATCGTCGTAGTAGGCGTAGCGTTCCAGGCTCTTGGTAAAGAAGCTGTCAAGGGAGTGACCTGTGAACTCATCGCAGCCTTTTGGTAACTTCTTGTCGACGCCGCCAAGGATGTCACCGTCGCTCTTTAGCCCAAGAAGCCACTCCTTCACCTTGTCTTGGTCTAAGTAGCTTGGGTGGGCAAACAGCCATACCCACACTCTCTGCTGTTCTTTCGTTTCTGCATCATTGATAAGTTGGGTAGCATCAAAGTACCACTGAATAAATTCTGGCCCTGTCATTCTGCTGGCATAGAAGGGCCATCGGTGAGACTGCTGAATGTATTTTAGGAAGAGCGTTACCCCAGCGATGGTTACGACAAGTGCTATGAGAAACATCGTTCTCGCGGTTCTTCCCTCCATGAAGACTTCCCTAGTCCCACCGTCGATTTCTGCAAACTGACCCGTCGCATACATAACGATTGCGGCGTTGGAGACAAGCTTATAAACTATCATAGACGAGTACCATTTACCACCGAGAAAGCAATCATCAGTGCGAAGTTGCACAAAAGGACAGAAAGACATGATGAGGTAGTTTACAACGTGGGTAACAGAGGAGAGTATCTTACTGCCGGGAGCCTCAATGACAAAAAGCAGCTGTCCTCTACTTGCTTGTACTCCTAGAAACAACGCAAACTCACAACCCATGACGAGAGGTACGTAATACCAATTGACAGCAGTAAGCACAGCAGAGAGGGCAATCATACTACAAGAGATGAATCCCCCGTAAGAGAGGAACATTCCGAATTGAATTGTGGCAACGTAGGGTCCATGTGAAGGGATGAACCCATTGATGGGGTGAGTGTAGGGTCCACGTTTCTGACGATTCTGTGTGAAGCAAAACACGAGTATGCGGTGTAAGGAATGCGTAAAATCGGGAATTCGACTTCTCTCCTCTCACACTCACCATTTCTGCCCTCTCGAACATCATGCTGTTGTCCGTCATGATGAACGCCGCGCTCGCCACACTGCTCAAAATAGAGATTGTTGACGTCCATGAGATATCCTTCGTGTGGTAGATGGCAAACAGCTGCAGGACAGTCTCTGGCATCACTTCGAATATAAGCTCGCCCATTCTTACCATGAGGAACATAAAAAACGGCTCTATCACATCATCCTCACTGTTTTCCACTCCCCTCCACACGTTCAAGCCGTGCACAAGTGGGTTGAGCTGTATAAGTGCAATAAATACCCCTTTCCCTACGGCATTCGTGCCCTTCTTCTTATTTGTGATCAATGCAGCAAGCACATTCCAGAGCGTGGACACGGCAAGGATCGCAATGGAAATGTGAAAGTACTTCCTCATCCCCTCTCCTCCCTCTCCGTACTGCTTCAGCACGAGGAAGTCAGTAATCAGGTCCACGTACGTCAAAGAAAGTGACAGCAGCATCCTCGCCGCGAGCCCGACCCTCGCCAACTGCAGTGACGGCTTAATCTTGGGAGCGAGGTCAATGAGGAGTTCCCTTGCCAGTACCTCCCCCTCTGGAAGCACCTCGTCGCAGAACTCTCTGACGGCAACCTCGAGACTACCGCTACAACCTTTCACGACGTCGATGTAAGATTCCGTGGCCTGCCCAACGTTAGCCTTCACATCAGAAGCTGCAGATGCTGCAAGTTGGACACTTGACAACTGCTTGGAGATGTGTTTGTAGTCTTCGCGGTTTAAGGGCATCGGGAGGCCATTGTCGATTGACTTCCGGCGGAAGGATCTGTGATTATCGGAAGCCGCACTTGCGTCGTCTGAGACCTTGCCCGGATTCATGGAAGGTTTAAGTGTTAAATAAAATCCTCTTTTTTGAGAACCACAGCAAAAATAGAGTCCAACACAGTCCTGCAGCCACAGGCCACAGAGCCACAGCCGCAGCTGAAGTCGATTTGCGCAAGTATCTTTCAGCATGTCTCTTCAAACTCTGTCCTCCGCCGATATCCAAGCCGAGAAGCTTGATTCCTGGGGGTTCCGTGCGGGAGCCAAGGTTGAAGGAACGTGAGTGAATCTCCCCCCCATGCCCAATAACCTAACCTTTTTTTAGGACGACGTTGTGGGAGGGGGATTTTAGGCATCTTAATGGATAAACTTGAAACGTATATGAATTGATTCTGAGGTTTCACTGCCGATAGTGAGCTGTGGTGCGAAATATGCGACTAGATTGACCTCCCCTCTCATAATTCTCTCGCACCCCCTGACCTTCTATGAACCTCCCCCCCCCCCCCTTCCCAGGTGCGCGATCTCCGGGAAGTCGATCTCCAAGGCTGACGGCGTGTCCACCGGAATTTGGGAGTGCGAGCCCGGCGAGTTCGACGTCCCCAACAGGCCGAACGTTGAATCCGTGATGATTTTGAAGGGCTATGTGAAGCTCACTGACATGGACTCCGGCAGTGTCAAGGAGCTGAGGGCGGGGGACGCGGCAACGCTAGAAAAGGGAAGCAGCGTCAAGTGGGAGGTTATCGAGACTTGTAGGAAATTCTATGTCATTGCTTAAAAGGAGGGGAGAGGGACAGGGAGGGTTAAACCGTAGTATCCTGCAATTTTGCGTGAAAAAGTGTCTAGTTGGTCCGTCGCTTCAACGGCCAGCCTATTCCTGTCGAAGATGTCCATCCGTGTGGGAATTCTTAAGGGGGGGGAGAAATGCCTTTTTGCTTTCAGTAAAACGCGAGAAGAGAAGTTCCCGAAGCGAGATTGGAGTTGCGCCTCAGCAAAGATGCAAAGATGAACAATGAACAGGACAATAGCTATTTCATTATTACTTTCAGTTTAGTTTCCTTCGTTATTAATAACACTCGTCCAACCTCGCGTTTTTCACCCAACATCCTCATGAAGAGGACTGGTGATCTTCTCAACCGGAACCTTCCTCGCCGCAATATTGGTCATCTCGAATGTCCCCTCCTCCTCGTCCTTCCTATCGAAGATCGATCCAAAATCCAGGGCCTCCTCCATCCCTAACCCTGCTATCCCTTTCACATAGTCTACATTCCTATCCACAGTTCTCTTAATATGCAGCGGCGCAGCCATCCTCGCCATCCAATCCAGCGCGAACACTCCGTTCAAATTGCACGCCACTATATGAGTTACCTTTGTCTTGGCGCTCCCCAACGCCTCCAAGTAGTACCCACCAATGTGAATATCGCACATCACTCTCAGTGGGTTTCTCCTCACGTGCCTTGCGTCCCTTCCTATGTTGGTCCTCGTAATGATCCAGCACGTATCCTCGTTAATCTCGATTTTTCTTCGAATCACACACTCCCTCGCCCAAATCGGTAAGGGCATCTCTGTAATTATGTGCATGTCATCTGTACCGTCGGAGTTGCTCCCGAGAAATCGATTGTTGCTATCTGGCTTTTGAAGGTACGTTAGAATGTCCACCATCCCGATATCTAGTTCGTACATGGCCCTGCACTGGTCTATGGGCCCGTCACCGGTGCTGCACCTCCACTCTGCGACAACGCCTGTCTCCTCCAGCCAAGCCTGCCCCTTCCCCCCGCCTCCAAAATGCTTGGCATCGATCTTTTCCCATCCCGCAGTCTCCTCAGTGCTCTTGACCAATTCGAAAAAGTACGTCATGAACGCAGGCCAAGGTCTATGCCTCAACGTCATCCCCTTGATTGGAGCGTTGTGATTGTGCTTTCTCGCAAGGGCCTCGAGTACCTTCTTCATGGGCTTGATTAGAGCGGCAGAGGCGACCATGAAGATCCCGAGCAAGTTGATGATGATGAGAAGCGTACCGAATGCAACCTGATCGTAATCCTCGTCCTGATCTACCCCCACTTTTGTAAGGAGGGCATAGAAGAGAGTGAGGAAGATGCTGCACTGGGAGGCGATTGCTAGGGTGTTGTCGGAGTCCCGAATGAAGGGCTTCCAGTGGATGAAAAAACCGGAGGAGACGGCTGAGAGGAGCATTGCGAAAACAATCTGGGAGGCCATGCCCTTGAAGACGAAGATTAGGAAGGAAGTTTGGAGGAGGCGGCGTGCACAATCGAATATGTCGAACCACCAGAAGGAGGAGGAGTACTGGTCCCAGAGGAAGGCGCTTTTGTTGGTACTCTCGTTCTTGTCCCTCTCCTCCTCGTCCTTGAGCACTTCTCTGTCCTTCCACAGCAACCAACTGTATAAGAGGGGCGTTCCGAAGGGGTAGAAGAACATCATGATTGAGGCGTAGATCTGCCAAAGTTTGTGCTCGTTCGTGTCGCAGCTTACTGACTGGTCGGATACTAGATAGCGAGCTTCGTCGTCACCGAACGTCGTACAGTTGAAGGTCTCAAAGATCGCAGTGCTTACGGAGGCGAAGACGAGGTAAGATAGTGTGAGGAGGATCGCGTCCGTGTCCCTCTGGATATCTTTCTTCTTCTCGGGGTTTGAGGTGCACTTGAGGAGCAAGAACCCAACTAGCGCAATCAAGAGTCCTCCTACTAGAGGAGCGATGGTCATGGTTGCCAAGGTGGTGTAGAAGTTGATCTCCATCATGCAGTCAACACGAGCGACGTGAAGGAAAGAGAGATTGGCTATCCGCGAAACGGAGCGGGCGAAGTTCTCGAAGATTGGAGGAAATCGGATGCCCAGCACGCCCTCCATCTGTGTCACAATCTGGTAGAACGAAGTCAGGATCTTAAACTTCGTTCGCCACCTCTTGAACCTGCTATCTTTGCCGTTTCTCATCTCGTTCAAATGCTCGCTGACGGATAGAGTTGAAGTTCTGTCCATGTCCTTCGTCTTTCTCGCCCTCCTCCTCTTTACGAGGTATAAAATTAGGAGAGGGAGGCCGACGAGTATTAGGATCGATAGGGCTGCGGAGCCTGAAGTGGTGGAAGGTTTGCACATCAAACACTCTCCCGTGGTTGACTTGACAAAGTCTTGCTGACAGACGTTGCAGAGGGGTCCGGTATGCCCATCGGCGCATTGGTCGTCGGTAGAGAGGGTGGGCTTGTCTTCAGACTCGTCAACGTTGAGATGCAGGCAGGCAGACTTCGTGAAGCACCTCACAACGTTTGAGGAATCACGGCTGCTCCTCCAGTACCCTTTTTCTAGAGGAAGATTTTCGACTGTCACTCCGGCTTCGTCGCAAAGAGTACCCTCGGGACAAGGAAGGCACTGTCCAATGAAAGTTGAATTTGGGTCTTTTAAACTCTCTTCTGGAGGTTCAAGAACCCTGTAGTCTCCTCGCGAGCACATGCAGGAGAGGGGAGAGGTTGCGGGACGATTGGACTGGATGGCATTCCTCACAGCAAATTTGTTGCACGAGGTGCAAGCTTCAAGGGATGTGGTCGATTTGAAGAACCCGTTGGTGCACGGCACACAGGCCCCGTTCTCGAGCGTTGTTCCTGGACCGCAGGTGCAGGTTGTTTTATTGGTGGCGGGATCAACATTGGATAGGAAGCTATCTTTGCAGCGGCAGGTAGTGGAACCGTGGTCTGAAGTCATGTAGTTAGGGCATCTTATGCACTCCTTAGTGCCATCAGTGTCGCTATATTTCCCAGGCTCGCAATCAGTGCAGTCGGTTGCGGCAATGCCAGAAAATTTGCCGGAGGGGCAGAGGAGGCAGGCCGTATGAGTTGGGTCAGAGTAATTTCCGGCAGAGCAGGGGGAGCAGAAGCCAGCACCGTCGGGGTCGTTGCTGATGAAACCATCGGCGCAAGTAGTTATCAAACCTTCCGAGCACGCAAAACCGGGGGGACAGGGTTCGCAGACGGTGTTGGTGGTTGTGGTGCAGGCTGAGGTTTCGTAGGTCCCAGCGGGACACGTAGAGCAGGTGAGGCAGGAGGACTTTGAGGGATCAGCTTGATAAGTTGAGGTTGCTGTACAGGAAGCTTTCACACCATCTAAGCACGCGAAGCCGGGGGGACAGTGCTCACAAACAGTGTCAGACGTGGTGGTACAGGCTGAGGTTTCATAGGTCCCAGCGGGACACGAAGAGCAGGTGAGGCAGGAGGACTTGGAGGGATCAGGTTGGTAGGTTGAGCTTGGTGTGCAGGAAGCCTTCACGCCCTCCAAGCACGCAAAGCCGGGGGGACAGTGCTCACAAACAGTGTCAGACGTGGTGGTACAGGCTGAGGTTTCATAGGTCCCAGCGGGACACGATGAGCAGGCGAGGCACGAAGTTTGGTTGGTGTTGACCTGGTAGGTAGAACCCTCGATGCACTCAGACTTGACTCCTCCCACGCAAGCGAAACCAGCCTCGCAAGGCAGTTGGCCGACTCTCTCTTCATCGGTAGCAGAAGTTGGGGTGGTGTAGTATCCCGACGTCGCAGCGTTAACAGTGGAACTCTCTGCAGGACAGTAAAGAGCAACGCTGCCGCATGAGATGGGAGTTGAGGAAGATTTGGGGCAGAAGTGGCCAGCAGTACAAGGGAGGCAGGTGGCTTGTGCCTCGTCGGGTTGATATTTACCCGCTTCGCAAGGACTGCAGGTAGTTCCAGTTGAAGAAGCAGTCTCCTCCCGATAACTGCCAGGCACACATGCCACCTTGTCGGTTCCTCCGGGGCATTTATATCCCTCCTTGCAATCCTGACACCCACTACCCCCGCTGCTGAATTTTCCAACAGGACAAGGTGTTTGGGTGCCGCCTTCTATGCACTCATAGCCTGGTGGACAGGAGGAACAAGCTGATGCTCCAGCGCCCGAGGATTCACCGGTACCGCAAGGCGAGCACGCTATCGCCCCTTCAATATCGTTAGAGTAGGTCCCTGGGGTACAGAGCTCGCAGTCATCAGGACTGTTGTGCTTGGTGGGGTCAGAGTTGTCGTACTCGTTCTTCTTGCCGAGGGGGCAGGAAGTGCAGGAGGTGTGTTTCGAGGGGTCTGTGGCAGGGTCCACGTTGATCTTCCCGGCAGCACAGACTGAGCAGGTAGAGATGGAATTGTGAAGGCTTGGAGAGGTGGCGTCGTCAGAGTTGAAGCGGCCCGCGGGACAGGTGGTGCAGGAGGAGGAGGAGGAAGCTCCAGAGTAGGCACCTTTGGGGCAAGTTGTGCAGGTGGATGAGCTTGTCGCTCCAGTGGAAGAGCTGGACGTTCCCGCGACGCAAGCTGCGGCGAGTGAAGCGGGAGGGGAAAGGATTAGGTGAAAAGAGTTAGAGAAATTGTAGGAGGAGGGGTAAGTTTTAGGTTCAAAGGTATAAGATTGGGTGGCCTACGCTGTGAAGAGTACAACTTTGGTGGTG
>BRYA01000575.1:35996-61033 GCA_030267965.1 Triparma columacea
CCCCCCCCCCCCTCCCCCCACCTCCTGCCTAGGTTGAAGGAGATTTTCGAGAGCGAGGAAATGAGCTTAAAGTTGGAAGTTGCGAAGAGGAGCAAGTTGAGGATGGAGGGTAGCTTCGAGAGCATCAGGGGGAAAGGCATCCGAGATGTCAACAGCCTCAGGTTGATGAAGGGGCGGGAAAAGAGGGAGGGGGAAAAGGAGATGGAGAGAAGGAGGGAGGAGGAGGAGCTGAAGAGGAAAAGAAGCGAGAATAGGGACGTCATGAGGAGGATCAGGGAGGAGGAGGAGAGGAGGAGGGAGGAGGCAGAGGAGGAGGAGAGGAGGAGGGAGGAGGCAGTGAATGAGGAGGACATGTTTGGGGGGGATGATAGCGATGAGGAGGTAAGAGGAGAAAGGAAAACCCCCGTTCAACAAACCTTCTACTAAAACCTCCCCTAAACCCCTCCCTCCTTCCCCAATCTTAGATGAATAGAGCCCCTAGTCCCGTCGCGAGCGTAATGGGGATGCTAGGGGCACCTGATATACAGCCATCGTCGGGCGACAAGAGGAGGAAGACCGTAGGTTTCAAGGAACAGATGGTGGACAAAGTCGCCAGATTCGAAAAGGGGGAACACGGCGTGGCAGAATCAAACCAGCTAGACTTATGAGTGCATTGGGGTCCAGAGCAGGAATCTCCTTTTTTGCATAAAATTTGACCTACTTTGACCTACTTTGACCTTAGTTCAACTTCGAGTATTTTTGGAACCCCCCTTGCCCCCACCCCCCCCTTCCCTTCACCCCACCCAAACGTAACCCCCTTCTTAATCAGTGACCCAAATGTTAAGTCCATACTTCTCGCCCTTTGTTACCACCGCCCCCTCGTGGACCGTCAGAGGGTCCACATCTCCGTCCTTCGTGACATCACTCCATATGACAGCCATCCCCTTCTTCGGCTGCACCTCCAGGACGTTCCCGTTCGCGTCCTTGAGCAGCGGGAACCTCGTGGCGCCGCCGCAGCCCTCGGGGACGTCGGTTAGGTAGCAGAAGAACGTGGCCACCCTTCGGGGGGGGCTGCTTGGGAACTCGACGGAGCCGTCGTCGAAGAGCACCCCGGTGTCGTGGTGGGGGCCGAAGAACTGCCCTTGCTTGTACTTTACGACCTGGAGACTCTCGACCCTCTCAATACTGCAGCCTACGATCGCAGCGGCGCGTGACTCTATGGCAGCGATCTTGGGGGTCTCGAGCTTGTTGAACCAGGTGAACGACGAGGTCCTGTTACTGTCGTCCGTGTGTCTGTTCATGTCCATGTCGTCCGTGTAGCTCTTGTTGAAAGTCTTCTTGGAGACTGGGCTACCGGGTTCGTCTGCGTCGGCCGCGGCATCCCCCTTGACCTTCTTGGGGCGTCCTTTTTTGCGAGGGGGGGCATCAGGGTCCTCTGGAGGGGGCACCCAGTCGGTAGGGAAGACGTATGTGCTCATCTCCTTCTCGTACCGAGCCTGCATAGCAACGAGCGTTGCGAGCGACGGCGGGGGAAGTGTTTCAGCATGAATGCCCTTTGCTCAGCCATTTCTTCCGTGTCTCACCTTGTCCTCAGCAGCCAGCTTATCCCACGGCTCCCTCTCCGCTGCATCCAGGTTCTTCCACGTCTCGGCGATCTCTGAGTGTGGAATGATCAGCTTTTCGACGGGATGTTCAGACGCGGCGTTCTCGGCGGCCTTGCGCTCCCGAGTAGCCATGGCGTAGATCATGAACGCTCCCTTCGCACCCTTGGGGTGGCAAGGGGGTTTTGGCTTTTTCTTTGCCTTCTTCTTCTTCTTCTTCTCCCCCTCCTCGCCAGTTTCTCCCTCCTCGCTACCTTCCTTGGGATCCTTGGGTGCCTTGGGTTCCTTGGGTTCCTTGACTTTCTTCTCCTTCTTTGGTTTAGGGACCTAGGATGATGGGAGGGGGTTAGAACTGTGTTCCTAGCGAGGAAGGAGGAACAAAACCGTCGCCAATGTTCAGGAATGCTTCCCCATTTTCTCACCTTTTCGACCACCTCCTCGGTAGGGTTCAACTCCAGCCCTGTGGGGCCGAATCCTGGGGCGGGCACGTAGGTCTTTAGCTCCTCAAGCCACCTCTCCTTGTCCTTAGCGGCTGTTTCAATGTAAGTGGCCTGCGGAGATTGGGCGTAGGGATGTGTATTATTATAGAATCAGAAAGTGCTTGTCTTTATTTCAACAAACGACAACCACCATGCTCTCGCCGTTTCGCTCGCCTTACCTTCACTTCGTCCGGCAACGCCTTCCAGCTGTCACTGACTTTGTTCATGCACTCCTTCCTAGCAAGGGTTGGGTTTGCTGCCCTCGTCGCGGGCAAATGCTCGTCCAGATAAATGAAGAATGCTCCCTTGACTCCCTTCGGACAGTTCGGGTCCTTTTTCTTCTTCTTGGTGCTCTTCTTCTTCTTTGGGCTGGACTCTACGGCCGGGGAGTCAGGGGCAGGGGCGTCCACCTGAGCCTTGGGTTTCTCGGCGCCATTGGCATCCTCCTCATCCTCGTCATCCTCGTCAGCGTCCTCTTGTGTCTGTGAGAATTTAGTTTGGATGATCGGGAATCCATATACTGCTGCAGCGGGCTTCGGGAGGGAGGCAGCGAGAGGAGCGGAAGCAGCTACCGCCGGGGAGGCAGCGAGAGGAGCAGAAGCAGCTACCACCGAGGTAGCCGCCACAGGCTGTGCAGGGGCGGCGGGAGGGGCGGCGGGAGGGGCGGCGGGAGGGGCGGCGGGAGGGGCGGCGGGAGGGGCGGGAGGGGCGGCAGGAGGGGCGGGAGGGGCGGACGCTGCCTCCTCCTGCGGTGGTGACGGAGAGCGAAGCGGCGATGAGCAAAACTACGATTGGCGAAGAGCATCGTGCAAGCTTGATAATTTTAATCTCGTCGCTTTCCTCACCTTTGCCTGCTGCTCGTCCTCCTCGTATCCCCCCCCTCGTATCCTTCCCCCCTCCTCCTCCTGCTGGAGGTAGGTCTCCTCTTCCTTCACAACCTCCTCTTCCTTCACAACCTCCTCTTCCTTCACAACCTCCTCCTCCTCCGTTGCCTCGTACTTGACGCTGGAGCCGGCAGTTGACATGTCGACCTTGAGGGCTATATGGTCAAGGTCGCTCTGGGAGAGGAAGTTAGGATAAACGTAGATGTTGGGGTTGGAGTGGATCAGTTGCATCTTGGACGATTCAAAGGGAGCGTCGCTGAAAAACATCTTGACAAGTCCAGGGAACCGGGAGGTGTTGATCCGACGAACTCGGGAGGAGGCCCGCTGCTGGAGGGGATTGGACGCCTGCTTCTGCTCCAAGGCATACTTTTGGGCATCGGTGAGGTCCGAGGAAAAATTGCCAGCGACGGGATTGGATGGAGGGGCGAGGGGAATCTTCGGCTTGTTCTTGGTGCCTTTGGGGCGCCCGGTGGGCTTCTGCAGGGGCAGTAGGGGGGAGGGGAATTGGTTTAGAGGGAAGTTGGGTTTGTGGGTTAGAAGGGGGGGGAGAATTCAGTGCGCCTTCGTGCTGCACGTAGTCTACGCAGCGGTCCCTCTCGCCAATGCCAAGTATCCGCTGGCCCTCGCGCGCCACTAATCTCCATTGCAATCCCAAACATGATGACCCTCGTACAGTTGGCGCTCACCTTTGTTTTCACCGCAACTTTAGGGTTTGAAGGCGCGTCGTCCATTGGGGTGGCTTCTGATGACTCCGTCAATCCATTCTTCGCGTCAATTGTGAGGTAGTGGCGTATAGAGAGGGTGAGAATGGATGAAAGGAAACGGGTGGGAGCCCGTGGGTTTTGAAAAAAGAGGAATCAAAGCTGTGGGGAACTCATTTTTCGTTAAGAAAGTCTGAAACTTACAGTGTGTGGTGCATCGACCTCGGTCTTTTGCTTCTTTTGTAGGGGCTCTCCTTGCTGCTCCATTTTTTGTGTGGGAAATCTTTTGGACCAGAGTCTTGTCTTTAAAACGTTGCAACGTGGAAAAAATTATTTAGCTACGAGTATTGGGAGACTTGTTTGATCGATTTACACCATCATAACTTCATAACGAGCAATTAATTCCAATATCCATCTCAACACAACGGGCAGCATCACCTGTCATCACCTGACACCACCTATCGTAAACCCACTGAAGACTTCATATGGACGGTTTGGATCGTGAGCACCTCATCTCCGGCCACGAAGGGGGTCAGGCGGCTGGAAGCGCTACAAACAATGTATCTCCCATCTCGGATATCCTGAATATCATGAATGCGGAGGGAAGGAATAAGATTGGCGTTGCTGCTTCGACTACGACCTGTGGGGGTGTAGCAACGACAGCTACGCAAAGCATCAGCGAACCCCATTCTGCCTCCTCCAAGTTCCTGTCGTTTGTGAAGGGCAAGCACTCTCACCTCTCTGTCCTCTCCTCCTTCATTTCCTCCTCCTCCTACCTCCTGCCGTCAAGGTTCTCGGACGATGACACGACCGTCGAGGTGACATGTGCCCTTGCTGACTTTGTGAGCCTCTTCAATGACGCGGTTTACTACTGCCACGATGGGGGGGCCGAGGCCGGCGGAGGGGATGGCATGGCCGTTGGGGGGACAGGAAGAGTGACGAGGGACATCCTCGTTCTAAGGGCTTGCATAGCGGGTTTGGAGTGTGTGGAGCTCGCAGCCGAGAAGGTCGCAGCGCTGAGGTCGAAGGAAACCAGGGGGAGGGTGATTGCGACCATTGAGGCTGCCAAGGCGGCATGCAGGATCCTGCTGGTGGTAGCGGCAGGGGGGGGGAACGTCCTGGAGAGGGGAGGAGGGCTCGAGCCAGGGGTCAGGCAGACGAAGGAAGAGGATGTTAGAATGCGGGAGGGGGTTTACTTTGGTGTGAAGGAGAGAGGGAAGAGGACAGGGATCATGATCGCGACGCCAAGCAAGGCACTGGTGAGGGGGTACATGGCGAAGATGAAGGAGGCAGCCGGGGAGTTTGGGGAGGGGCGAGGGGAGGAGAAAGAGGTAGAGAAAACTTTGGAGGAAACTATCTCCTCTAACAAGTTTGGGAACAGGGGCATGGTGATTGCAGGGGAGATCCTTCACGTTTTGAGGCCAGTAGTGACTTCCGCCATGTCTAACAAGTACAACGGGAGCAGCCTGGTCCCCTGGGCGACAGGCTTAGTCATGGATGTCACTAGCCACAAGCTAAGCTACTCTGGGCTTCGGGGCTTGCAGGTGAGGAATGGAAATAATAATGATTGTCAACATGACCATTCAGCGCTAACACAACATTTCCTTCGCTCGTCGTGATAGCCCAAAACGACGGGGGGGAATTTTGCACCGAACAACCCCAATGTCGTAGAACTCAAGAGGAGGAGAATGAGGTGGATGCTCTACCTGCTGAGGTCGCCAATTTGGCAGCACCTCACGGGAAAATTCTTAGAGAGAGCAGGGAGGTTGCCGATCCCAGGAGGGAGGAAAATCTTGCAGTACCTCTTGCAATGGGTTCTGTACATCCAGAAGCACCACTTCATGCTAGAAAATGCTATAGGTTGAAAAAATCGATTTTATTTCTCAAATGGGTGTAACCCGGCAAGCAAAAGTATGTCAGCAAAAGTATGTCAGTGTGCCCCCTCGTCCTTCTCTTGCCCCATAAGTAACTGTTTTCTCTATCTGAATTTTTTGGCAAATTTTTTAGAACAATATAGTCTTATTTGATTTTATATTTGATATTCTTTTTATGTGCGCATATGATACAATTGATACGATATTGGCATATGTTGTTTCTAAGGTAAATTTAATAAATATACTTTTTGTTGAAGACTCCAATTATATATTTGAATTTTAATAACTATAGATGTATAACATGATACACTAATTAAATATAATTTGTCTTAAAAATTGATACAAAATAATTTGAAAAATGATATTTTTCTTAACTAATCAAACAATATTTTGCAACTATAAATAAGTTTTTGCTGATACATTGATGATTGAGATTGCTTATATTTAATATTTGAAGTCTTTAATTTTAGCGGTAATCCGGGCCTGGAATAATTTATGGAATGGGGTCAAGTTTGCCCTCTGTTGTCAATCCCCTTTCAACGATTCACTTGTCTTCAGCATATACCTGGACACTCGACACTCACTTCCCACCAACAACTAAGTAAAAAACTCGTTGCGTGTCAAAGTTCCCAAACCTTATTTCAATATTTCCCTCAGCTGTTAAACGAGCGGAGAGCTGATCCAACCAACAAATAGTTAGCAACAAATGCCCGCAATGCCGTCGCATCCCCAGATCCCGCGCCCCCGTCCTTCGATGATTCGCATGGATTCTGGCCACCACACGCCCTCCGATGAATTACTAGATATTATTGAATCCCCACCTGACACATCGCACGAGGCCCTTAACATCTCTGTTAGATTTCATATTATAAAGATACGTGAGATCAGAGCCGTCCATAATGTGGCGGACCTCATATTCGTGGCTGTGCAGACGTGGAAAGTCCCTAGGATGAAAAAATACTTTGAAGACAACCCGGCTATTGGGCTGCCTCTCTCTCAAAGTACCGAACAACTGTGGGCCCCCCCCCTCATCATTCTTAACGCCGACTCCCTGGCGTCCTCGCCTTCGCCTCCCTCGGTGGATTGGCTCTCAGGTGTTTGCCATCGTAAGACTTACTTCAATGGTACAGTAACTAATGAGGTGAGAATACTAATAATTCCCGCCCACATCCCTGCCACTTACTAATACATATTCACTTGCTGCCTTTTCTTGAAGCTCTCCCAAATCAAACTCTTCCCATTTGACTGGGACGACCTCCGCATCATTGCCAGCAGCAGCGTTGATGCCCGGCATGGTCAGAAGGGGCTCAACCTCGTGCCTGAGGCGAACTGGACCACATCGCAGATGATCCCCTATTACCTTGAATCCAGCGTGCAGGAATGGGAGATTTTTCCGATCATGTCTAAGATTGGCAACTGGAACTCTGAGGCTTACAAGAAGAAATACATCGACACCAAGCGCCGTAATAGCACTGGACGATCCCTATTCTCAGTGGAGAGGAGCAGTACGAGCACGAGAAGCAAGGACAGTAAACCGAAGGTCGCAGTCATTAGCGAGGACAGTGAGGTGAGGGTGTGCAGCTAAGACACAAAGCTTTTGATCCGCCCTTCCCCCCCAACTCATTTATGCCCCCCCCCCCCCCCACCACCCTTTGTCATTGCAGCTCGTTGAGTCTGACTTCGAACTCGAATCTGACAAGCCTTCGCCTCAAAAGAACAACACTACCAAGTCAGAATCTTCAAAAAAGCCAAAGGGCCTAGCGGGTGTTGAGATTACCATACACGTAAGAAGAAGATACGAGTACTACCTCACGAAAATCATATTGATCTTCAACGTCGTCGTATTCATGTCTTGGGGCTTAGGGTTCACCCCCCACGACGAGATCATAGGGAGGCTCACGATGGTGTTTACCGCATCCACCGCAGCCTTCGCTTTCATGTATACTGTCCAGCAGGAGCTCCCAAAGCTGGCCTTCCTTACCTTTATAGACAAACAGATGATCTCGGGAATCCTGAGCCTTGCGGCCCAAGCCGTTCAGGCAGTAGTCTCCTTCAAGGCGGACAGTTCCTTCGTCGACAGTATCTTCGCGATAGGCATCCCGTCTCTCTATATCATTTACAACACTGTAATCTCAATCAATGTCTACCGTGCAAGGTCCGAGGAGGCCCTGCATGAGCATCGCGAGGCCCACGAAGCATCCGGAATGAAGGTGAGGCACAGCGCTGGAATAACCATTTTTTTTGCTCGCTCTCGTATCTTCCACTTCACTTCACTAGTTCTAACCCCTTCACCCTTCGCTGTGGTCATCGCAGGAGAGTCAGATTCACTTCAAAGCCAAGCCCCACACTGAGTAAATAAGAAGCAAGATTCTACAACAACATTTGCCATTTGCATTTGATATTATTCACGTCATAGCTTGGGATAGACTAACCCAAGGTACCCCAGCCACCTCCTGACATCGTCAGGGATTTTGAAATCTGGATACTTCCCTTTCCTAATGCTCTCCATTGCCCTCTCGGCGACACCGTCGGTTTTGGCAGTGACTATGAATCTAGAGGAGGAATTGAGTGCGTCGTTCCCGGCATAGTTTGAGTTGACAATGTACTTGGTCGTCTTTTTGTGTACGGGTATAGCTCTACTACCTCCACTGCTGCTCTCTAGCATGTCGTAGTAACTATTGATTTCATCTTCGCGGAGGACCAGGGCTAGAGGGTTGATTTCGATGCTCTTGAAATCCTCATGTCCCGAATATGAGGGGTAGGTGAAGTTGCACGGTTCTTCGATGTTGAATGTCAGAGTATCATTCGCCTCCCCATCTTCCTCCTCGTCCTCCTCCTCCTCTTCCTCCTCCTCCTCGTCCTCCTCCTCCTCCCCCCCCTTATCTTCCTCCTCGCCATCACTGCCCCTACTCTCCTCCTCGCCCTCCTCCTCCCATTCATCATCCCCCCCCCCCTTAACCTTGATCTCCCTTCTCTCCGTCACGACGGGTGTGAATATCATGGAACTGTTCAGCTCCTTCACCGTGTCCTCGAGGTTGTCCTCAATGAGCTTTTGAAGGGTGTGCACGGCGGAGCTCTTGTCGTTGCTGAGATCGTTCACAACGACGGACCTCCACGAGTCATTTTTCATGAGGACGTGGCGGAGGGCCTCTGTATACACTTCAGCGTAGGTGGTCCCCATAAGCGAAATGTTCAGGCTCATCCCGGGGGACAAGGTCTCCACGGAGTGCCACATTCCTGCTGGGAAGTACATGAAGTCGCCAGGGTTCATGGTGATTGTTGAGGTGGCCTCGGATGGCGGCGAGAACTGGAACGAAGGGTCTGAGAGTCTAGCCTGTGCGTTGGTGTTTGGTGGGGTGTGTGGTGTGAGGGGAGGGGGAAGAGGAAAAGAAGATTTGACAGTAAGGCAAAGTTGGGGGGCGGGCGCGGCTTTAAGGCGACCTGAACCATGGCAAGATCATCGGACCGATCAGTTTTCCTCGAGATGAGCACTGGCAATGGCTCCGAGGCTTTCTTTGAGTCTGCATATATCGATCAGACGGGGAAAGAATGGTGATCATCACTTCGTTCCGATGCTTGCGGTGGTACAACTTCGACAACAACAAGACAAAAACAAAAAAAAGCAACAACAAGTCCAAAACCGATCAGTTTTCCTCGAGATGAGCACTGGCAATGGCTCCGAGGCTTTCTTTGAGTCTGCATATATCGATCAGACGGGGAAAGAATGGTGATCATCACATCGGTTACTTCTTCATTTCATTCACCCCCCCTCCCCCCCCTCCTCCCTCTCCCCCCTTTCACCTTTACCCCCCCTTTACTCACCGCCTTCAGCTGCCCCTCCACGGCCCCCCTCGCCTTGTAGTGCGGAGTCGCCCCCCTGAGGGGGTGTTGCACCTCCCCCTCCCTGAAGTTCCACTTCTTGCTCCCGCTCAGCTGGATCGTGAAATTGTTCTGAAAGTCAAAGTGCCAGTCTGTGAAATGCCCCTTGGTGCCGCAGAACACCTCCACCTCTCCCCTCCCCCATCCCTCCCCCCCCTCAGGGTCGTACTTCCCGCAGCCCAAACCCAGGCTCGAGATGAAGGAGGACACCAGGGACTGCTCCACCAGTGGGCACGCCCTGCAGTACGTCGCATGGCCGGCCTGGTGGAGTCTGGCGGCATCCTCTGGCCTCTCCACCATAATGCTGTTCAACTTATCATTCTTGTCCTTCAGCCACACGTGCACCCCGTTCTCGGAGCTCGTGCTGACAAAGAGCTCCTCCTCGTCATACCCGTCCATTCCCTTAACGAGGGACGGGATCTCGTGGTACGCAGCCCCAGGAAGGTACACTCCCCTCCTCCCCCAGTAATCTCTCATAAACTCCGACATTGACAAGTTTTGAAAGAGAAGGTCGGGAGTGAGCTCGTGGAGTGGCTGTTTCATTGAGGAACCTGGTACAGAAGGACGGGAAAGGGTCGTAAAGCAGCCCTTTTCCTCCTTGTTAACTCGGCCCTTTTTCGACAGCGACATTTTGTGCATATTTCCATCTTTACGCTTAGGCATCGTCAAAATTTCGGAAGTTCAGGTAGAGACGTTGAACTATCGTCCCTCAGCTCCAACGAGCGACACAAAAAAGGCCGTGATGAGGATTTTGAGGGACGAAAAATTAATGGATTTGGAGTGGGGATCAGATCCGATGGTTGGGATACCAAACATCTAAACTATGACTATTGAAAGCGAAAGAGATAAAGCAGGCTTTTGGTAAGACTTTTTATTGCCTTTAGCTACACGGAGGTTGGCTTTTTATGGGTTGAGAAGACCACTTCAATGAAATAATGAAATATAAGGCTTTTCCTTCTTTATTGTCGTGTGGGGATTGGACATTGTGCTAAGATACGTCACCAACAGTTTCATCGGGGCATTGCTTGTTACGTCAATACTCCTTTTCTAACTTGCAATTCACTCAAAATCTCGTAATCCAAATAAAACAACAGGTTTGAGGAGGATGTCCTGCCCGGCCTAAAGGTCAAGATGGAACTGAAGGAAATCTCATTCAATGGCAACGTGAGTAGGCCAGTAGCAACCTTTTCGCGGTTCATAAACTCTAAAAAGATAAACTCTAAATCAATTCCACCTCTTTTTCACCGCAGTCCAAGTTCCAGCAGGTTCAGGTCATCAAGACTATTTTCGGCAAGACTCTGGTGACGGACGGGAAGACTCAGTCTGCAGGTGAGAGCAGGCAAGAAGTGATGAAGAAAACTTCAATGGAACCACAAGACCATAACAATTCCATGCAATCCCAAGCGACCACCAACACGAGCCCTCCCCCCACTTGCCGTAGAGAGTGATGAGAAAATTTACCACGAGTCTCTGGTGGTTCCAGCAATGTTGAAGCACGGGAGCCCGAAGCGCGTCTTCATCGGTGGGGGGGGGGAGCTCGCAACGGCCCGCGAATGCCTCCGCTTCCCCTCCGTGGAGGAGGTAGTGATGGTTGACATAGACGAGGTCGTGGTTAATATTTGTAAGGAGCATCTACCGACCTGGGGGGATGGGTGCTGGGATGATCCCAGGCTCAACCTTATCATCGGGGACGCTTACTCTAACTTTGAAAATATGGACGGACAATTCGACGTTGTCATTATGGACATTTCCGATCCCATTGAGGCTGGCCCAGGAATTGCCCTCTACACCAAGGAGTTTTATGATATGGTCGCGTCCAAGCTTTCCCCCGGGGGCGTCTTCGTCACTCAGAGCGGCTCGGGCGACGTTCACAACTACGACGATTGCATGACTGCTATAAATAGGACATGCAGGGAGGTGTTCGACTGCGTTGCGCCCTACACTTCCTCCGTTCCCAGCTTCGGAGGCAACTGGGGCTTCAACATGGCGTGGAACCTGGGGGAGGGGGAGGAGGGGAAGGAGGAGATCAAGAAGTGGAAGACTTGCTCGGATATAGAAGCCAAAATACAGGCGTCGTCCAAGCATGACTACATTTTTTACGACGGAGAGACCCACCTGGGAATGTTCAACCCTGCCAAGCAGTTAAGAAGAGGGCTGGAGAAGGAGGAGAGGGTCATCACCAGGGACAACCCGGTCTTCATGTACTGATGTAGGTAGCTGAGAGGCAGTGAGGGGGAGGAGAGTGCTGCAACTCGAAATTACATATCAGATAGATTCAGACAGAATAATTGCTCGCTACTTTACATGGAAAACAACGAACGCATTTCTTCTCATAACCAGGCGCAGCGAAATGGACGGGGTTTCCTGCTTACGGCGTGCTACTTGCTTTGTACTCGGGACAGAAGAGGGAAAAATGGCAAAGTCGCTTAGAAATAAATCCAGCCTTTCTGAGCATATTTCTTTAATGTTTTCATCCATCTCTAGAAGGCTCCCAGCCCGTTATATTCTCAACCAGAGGACCTTTGCAACAGGAAAAGCGTCAGGGGGGCACATTAGCGGTGAGTGGTGGGACTGAAGCCTTATAATATTGTCTTGTCACCTTGACTGCGAACACCTCACTATGGAAATGTTATATTTTATTACCTCACATATCTTTATATCGCTCTTAGACGATCTCCTACAGAAACTAGGATCGCTCAGTACTCAGGCTCTTGTTGATGGACTCTGGGTAATGGTGAGTAAAGATATTTTCAACCTTCCCACTCCTGAAGTTGCAGCAGGAGATGTTGAACACTATAGGGGCCAACAAGGCGCGTTTCTGTACCACCTTATTGTTTGGTATAAGTTATTCAACGCCAATTCTTACTCCCTCCTCCCCTCCAATCCTCCCCAAAGGGGTGGCCTTGTGCCCAGATTACCGGTGCTCGCCCCCTTGCTCCCAACCACAAGTGCGTCGGTCGTGCGGTGACCATGAACTTTGTCCCCGCCAGGCCTGACATCCAACAGGACAAGCCTCCCGGAGGAGATAGTCCCGAGTATGAGGCATTTGAGCTCTGCGGACCTAACGATGTCCTTGTCATGGCCAGTGTCGGCCCCTGGGAGTCTGTTGGCGGCGACATCAAATTCCTCCGTCTCATGCAGCGCAAAATTGGCGGCCTCGTCACCGACGGCTCGGTCCGCGACACCGACGAGATCATAAACTACGGCTTCCCCACCTTTTGCCACTCCACCACAGCCAAGCAGGGCCCCGCTGCCATGCAGCCTTGGGAGGCCCAGGGGGTTATAAGCTGCGGGGGCGTCGTAGTCAGGCCCGGCGACGCCATCGTCGGCGACCAGGACGGCGTGGTCGTGGTCCCTGCTAAGGTTGCCGAGACTGTCTACGGAATTGCTCACGGCCGTGAGGTCATCGAGGACATTGTGAAGGAGGAGGTGAGGAGAAATTACACGAGACTTCTTTCACGCCGCTTAAATCGCCACCATCGCGTCAAAACCACTAACTCTTCTCTTCGTTCCACCAGCTCACGAAAAACCCTGGACCTCCAGGAAAGTTCTACCCCTTCATGTCTGGAAAGGTCAAGGCCGACTCTCCTCTCGGCCAGCTGCTCGCCACCAAGGGAATCACCCCCGAGAATTCCAACCAGTTCGAGGGTTCCGCCGACTGGTAAGTATACTTCAACATGGTTTTGTCGAGGGGGTTGACGTTTGTCAAGAAGGGTGTGAGGCGTGACTTCTTTACAAAATAAATCTTTAAACAAAATAAATCATGGCGTCTCACAGTATGGTGTGAATATATGGAAATAATGTGGAGACGCTTTATCGTTGGAAAATATCCTTTTATTACGGTATAAACAACACTCTGTAATCACCCGTTCACCCACACCACCCGATTTATTTCCTTTTCCCTTGGGAGAGAACGTTGATGTTCAGCGCGCTCGCGAGGTCCAAGCAAGTTCCGACGGCAAAATAGAAATACTGTCCTAGAAGAATTACCGCCCAAGCCGCAACGACAATGCCGTCGTTCGCCCTGTTGGTGCCGGCGTTTAAATAGACATTGACGAAAGCGATGGGAGCTACGATGCGAACCAAGGCAGTCTTATAATGGACGCGACTTTTGCTCATCTGGGCAACGATGACCTGCGTAGTGTAGAAGCTGCGGGCACAGGGTGTAGCGAGTCGATGGGATTAGAGATAGTTTGCATAAATGTTGTCACTGTCGCTCCTTCCCTCCACCCCCTCTCACCTGCAGCTAACTCCCCAGAGCATCGTGAGCTCGAGGGGCCTCGAGGAGAACATGTCTGCCCTGGTCAAGAGCATTCCAAGCACGTACATGGAGTACATGGGAACGAGTTGCATAAAGCAGTCGTATCTGGTGATGTCCTGTGGGGTTGAATTGATGGAGGAGTTCGTTAACGTCTTGCGTTAGGGATTTTGCACTTCGTCAATGACGTCGCTTCGCTCCGCTGCACTTCTCGTCTCTTCTCACCTTGTCCCCAATGTCTTTCTTCTTGAGAGGCGCAGCCCTGATTACCCTTAGAAAGGAGCCCCCCGCGAGCACGAATGTGGTGGCTGCCATAGGTATGAGGGCTAGGTGCCTCAGCTCCATATTGACGTAAGGGAGAGGATGTTGCCACGACTCAGGCCCAAGGATGGCGACGCTCCCCATCATGGCAAATTGCGTGATCTGCCCCTCAGTAAGGCCGAATATGCCGTTGTTGGTAACCAAGAAGCCAGTGTGGTACTGTGCGGGATTAGTAGTAGGGTGACGAGTGAAAAGACAGGGTTTCAGTTACGGTGACAGGCAAAAGGACAGGGATGGAGCAACACAGGCAAAAGGACAGGGATGGAGCAATACTCCTCCTTCGATCGTCTCTCTCCCCCCCCTCCGCCTCACCTCCTCCCACTGCGCAAGGAAGAAACACTGAAAGTTGAGCACTGTGTTGAAGACGGTCCAAGGGGAACCGGCATACTGCATGCAATGACAATTTAGGTTTCCGACAATGTTGGTGGTGAAGGCGTCGCAGCCATGGTCGAACAGTTGTCCGAGAGGACTGGACGACTTAGTCGCTCGGGCGTGCTTCCCATCAACTGCGTCCAAAGTCTGATAAAGGAAGTGACCGAGAAGGGCTACAGCGTAGACCCATGCAGGGGCCGTTTGAGAAAAGGTTGGATCAAACATCCTCAGCAGGAGCGCTCCACCACCAACACAGAAGAGACCAGTCAGCGTGATAAGGTTGGGAGCCATCCACTGGGGCATGAGCGTCTGGCACCATGCCCAAAATGGATCAAGGATCAAGTCCAGTTTCGTATAACCTCCCGAATGATATTGCCAGGTTGCGAGCCCCTTCTTCACCTTGTCAGTGAGAACATAGTTTGACCCCGGGGTCTTCCTACGGGTAGTGCGACTCTTCGATCTTGCTCTTCCAGGCATATCTTTGCTGATTTGTGATGTGGCCTTTTCCCTGTCATTTTCACAAGCAAAACAATCCGAAAACAGCTTCATCGAAGATCCCAAACTGAAATTTTTGATCCTCAGTTAAGTAGGTTTCAGTTGCGCATTTTGAGGCACACTCAATCCCTCTTCAACAATTTCGCCCCAGACCTTTTCCTCGTCGCCCCCTTCCGATGGATTCGCATCTTTGGCGCCTCCTCACTGAAGAATCCTCCAAAGATTCGACAGTAGCTTTGGGGGTTGTGCTGGGGTTGTTGGGCAGCATATGTATCAACACAGGCAATAATATTCAGAGTCTTGGTGAGTGAGCGTCGGGACACCAGATCCGGGTTAAAGAGGGATTCGTGGCGACTTTTAGGAGTTGTGCCCCTCTCTTCTTGCCTTGGCCGATCTCCACAACTCACCACTTCCTGATGAATCATGTGCGCTTCTTCTTATCTCTCAGGACTCCACCAAGTAGCAAAGTTGGACGCTGGGAGGCGTATCGAGTGGGAGAAGAAAAACAACCCTCAGGCGATAGCTGAAGATGAGGAGGTGGGGGAAATTGAAGAGAGAGGGAGCGAGTTCAAGTTCAAACCATCACCGAATTCTTCCTCTCGTGTCTGGGTCTTTGGCACATGCGTATTCGTCTCGGGGAGTCTTCTGAACTTCGCGTCGGTGAGTGTTGGACCCTATCCCCTATTTTAAACCCAATTATATTCTGACAACGAACTCTCCCCCCCCCTACCCTAACCACAGTACGGCTTCGCTCCACAATCTATGCTTGCTTCTCTCGAGTCGGTACAGTTTGTTACCAACATTCTCTTCGGGAAGTTTATGCTCAAGGCTCATATATCGAACAAAATGTATTTTGGAACTGTCCTCACAGTCGCAGGGACAATTGTGGCGGTCATATTTTCGTCGTCAACCCCCAAGACACCCGACCTCGACGACCTTGTCGACAATTGGTTTGCCCCCGTTTTTGTCACTTACCTGATTATCATGGGTTGCAGCATTGGGGGCATAAACGTCTGGTACAAAGCCATCGAGGTGGCCGAGAACAAAGGCAAACCAATGCCCTACTCACATATTGTCAAGCCCCTCCTCTATGCGACATGGTCCGCGCTGTTCGGAACCCTGAGTGTGGTGAACGCCAAGGTTCTCGCGGAGCTGTTACGCATCCAGGCAGGGGGACACAACATCTTCACTGAGTTGTTCTTCTATCTAACCCTAATCATGTGGTTCATCACAGTTGGTATATGGCTTTACAGGCTCAATGATGCGCTCAGCAAGTTCGACCCGCTCTTTATCATCCCGCTCCTGCAGTGCAACTTCATCTTGTTCGCCATCATCAGTGGAGGCATTTTTTTCAAGGAGTTTGAAAGTTTTTCGGCCGGCCAGTGGGCCGGCTTCTGCTCAGGTGTCATCGTAATGTTCACCGGCCTCGGCTTTCTTACCCCCTCCCCCGAGGAAACCGAAGAGGGAGACGACGAGAGTGACCACAGTGACAACGAGAAAGAAAACACACCGTCTCGCAGGATGTCTCGCCGAAAGTCGCACATGGGCGGCGCTCCACTTTTTGACGAGAAGGAGGTGGAGAGCGACCTACCTAGCTTCAGGCAGCCTGCGCCTTCCCTAATGGGAGTCGGTAACATGGGCGAAGAGTGGTTTGGCAGAAATTCCGTTATCATCCCTAAGCATTTTAAGGGAGTCCACGATGGCGTAGGTGTGGGAATTGGGGTCGTAAGGGAAGGCTTGGAGACGTCCGTTAATGCGGTTACTGGGGTCGTTGCTACTGGTCTCGTTACGGGGGCGATTGCGGCAGAGGAAATTATCAAAGGGATAGGAGATATTCCCGAAAAACTTGGTGATACACAGGGAGAGGAGAAGGATACTTTGCAGGACCTCAACAGCACCTCTAGCGACACGAAGGTGGAGAAGGTAGTTCGTGCGAAATCTTCCTCCATGAACTCGAAACCTTTCAGCTCGCTCTAGTTGGGAGGAGCAAAGGAGGGAAAGGGGCTAGGAGAGAGACGTAAGTAGGGGAAGGTAATTGCTATCTTTATCGTTACGAAACAAACACAACAGACTGAAAATTAAAGGTACACATCTCCTTCCTCTCCCCCCACGATCCTCCTAATGCCATTCTCCCATTGTTTCACCCAGGTTTCGCAGCCAAAAAGTTGACCCCTCCCCTCCTCAATTCTCTCCTTAACCCTTTCCCTAAAGTCATCCTCGCGTAGAAGACGGACCGCGATATCCTCGTACTCCTTCAAGTCCTTCCCCACCAAGTAACCGTCGGCATTGACTGCATGGAGCAAGGAGGCCCCAACGCGGCTGCTCAGTTTGTCGCACACGCAACCATTCTTCATGTAATCCTGCAACCAGTGCGGAGCGCGAGCGGAGCGCGAGCGGAGCGGTCCGCAGGACCATTAAGTTAGCGGGTGCGTTAAAGCCAGCAGCTCTGCCATTTCTCTGTGTTTCCTTTACCCTCTTTGCCATCCGCACCCTTCTCACCTCCTCCCCCCACCCCTCCTCTCCCTCTCCCCTCTCCCTCAGCATGGTAACAAGCGGGACGCCGACCCAGAGCGAGTCAACGCCCACCGTGTGAGAGTTGTAGCAAGGGGTGTCAAGGAAACAGTCCATGCACCGAAGGCGCTCCAAATGCTGGGGGGAGGGGGAGGGAAGAAGGGTTTAAGTTGGATTTATACTTTGTTTCATATTCTTTCGCCCATTCTTTTTGTTCCGCATCAATTTTAATTTTCCACGCAAATTCTTACCTCCTCTGGCTCGAGTATCGGGCCGAATATTACCCTGGAGTCGTCCAATCCCTCCCGGCCCAGGAGGGCCCTAACGTTTGCCTCCATGGCTCTGCCTGAGGAAAGAAGGAAGAGGCAAGTGTTCTCGGTTCGGGCCAGGATGCGGATCCAGGAGAAAAATGTCGCAGGGTCGATCTTGTCAGATCGGCCCACGTTACTGTAGACGAAAGCTGCTGGAGGGAGGTTGTACTTGGAACGCTTGGACCGTGGGGAGGCGGGCAGGGGGGCGGGGGAATGCGAGTTAACGAAGTAAGAGCCTGGCATGAACACCAGGTTCCCGGCGTAGCTATCCCGGAGCGAGGGAGGGGCGACGATGGGGTCGACGATCTGGTGCGTGGTGTGGGGCGAGCCGTGGGAACCCGGGAAGCCCATGTAGCTGACGATGGGGGTAGGAGGGGAGAGGTAATGGAAGACGGAGAGGGCTGTGGAGATTAAATCAGTACCAGCGTGCCCACATAAGTCGACGAGGATGTCTGGGGAGTCAGACATAATCTGAGACGCTATTTCTTGAGGCTTAGTGTCCAGAGGTATTTCCACGAACTTCGAACCCATTTTGTCCTTGATGTGAACACCGGGTTCAGTGACGGGGGGAGGACCGAGAGAGTACAGGGTCACGTCGAACTCCGAAGTGTTGTGGGAGGTCCAGAAGTCCCTCATTAAGTAAGGGAGGGGGTGGCCTGGTTTGGAGATGTCCGGGGTTATGTAGGCAACTCTTATTCTGCGAGGAGCGAATCAATGAGTGAATAGGGTTCAGACTGGGACGAGGAAAACTCAACCCGAAAAGAGACTTGCGAAATCTCACCTCCCAGGGTTTCCTTTCACGAGTTTGGCTTCATCTAAGTTTGTTGTTTCCTCCGAATCTATAATTCCCCTTGCAATGGCTTCATCTAAGTTTGTTGTTTCCTCCGAATCTATAATCCCCCTTGCAATGTCTTGAATCTCTCTACTTCTAAAGCTCGCAATATCCCTCTGCCCTTCAAGCCCCAAGCTAGCCATTCTCAAGCTTTCGAACGGAGGCACCACGAGTGTACCCCCCCCCCCTCTAACTGCGTTCAGGGAGGAATCCCTTAAGGACGAAAGGGTTGAGAGGTAAGCTTCCAACGCCTCGGGTGACTTGCAGTAGGACAGTGTGGCGGAAGAGGAGCGGTGAGACAACGCTAGGGACCTCTCCCTCAAACCCTTGGCACCGGCTTGGGAGGAGAAGGAAGAGAGAGACATTAGAGTTTCTGATGAGGAGGACGCCTCGTCCCACAACTGCAGGTCTATCAAAAGCGACGTGAGACCGAAAGAGTCTAGCAGCAAACTCATCGTTGGGGGCACACTCTCGTCCTGGCGAGCACTCAACTTGCAAGTAACACTGCCCTGGAGAGCCTGGATTAGATACCTCTGCACTTCACTGTTTGTAGGGTCAAGCTTGTAGAGAGGGAGGAGGGAGGTTATCGCGGCGTCGTATGATTGCGATGATATTAAATTGGAGATGTTTGGTAATGCAGAGGGGATGGGGGTAGAGGAGGAAGGGAGGGCGAGGGCGAGTGTGGTTGAGTGTTGGAAGAATGCGTGGATAATTATGCACAAAAAGTAGATATTTAGACGGTAAAGATATCTTTTGTACCGGCGATGTGGGAGTCGAAGCGTATTAGGCGCCATGGGGGATGAAATTGGTTGGATTGAGTTTGCAATTTTTGTGAGGGTCTTCAATTTCCTTTTTTACCTCGAATATACGATTGAAAGCTCTTTATATTGCCATTTTATTAGCATATTGACCTAATTTACTAAGATAAATACCTCAAAACGGCCCATAAAACAATCTACTACATAGTGCACCCTTTCGACATCCAACAAAAACCAATTGAACCTGCAACACGATGCGTTTCCTGACCTCAGTAAAGCACCTACTTCCGGGTGTGCGTATTCTCCCTCCCTCAACTCCTTTACCTCCTTCCACAATCTCAACCTACCCAGTTCTCAACCCTTCCACCAACCAAGTTCTCTGTCTAATCGACAGACAGGACGATTGGGGTTCAGACGTTGACGTTAGCCGTGTGACGAGGTCAGCAGTTGATAAGGCAATGTCGGTAGGTGAATCCTTCAAGAGAACAACAAGCTTAGATCGTGCGAATATATTGAGTTTATGGGCTTCAGAAATCCGTTCCAACTCCCTCGCTCTCGCAACAATAATGACACTCGAGTCCGGTAAGCCTCTCACCGAGTCCCTCTCTGAGGTAGAGTACGGTGCCTCCTTCCTTTCCTACTATTCCGGTTCATGTTACCGTACCTCCGGTTTAAACGGAGGACATATTATACCCTCACCTTTCCCCGACCCTTCAGGTTACAGTAGAGGTACTTTAATGTCCTACAACGAACCCGTAGGTGTATGCGGTATGATAACACCGTGGAACTTCCCACTTGCTATGTTGACACGAAAGGTTGCTCCAGCGTTGGCTGCGGGGTGTACGAGTGTGCTGAAGCCTAGCGAGCATACTCCGCTGACGGCTATTGCTGTTAGGGAATTAGGGAGGAGAGCGGGGGTTGAGGATGGGATTTTTGAGGTTTTGCCATTTGGAGAGGGTGGGAGTAGAGGGTTTGGGGATGCTATATGTACTAACGACGACGTTAAGAAGGTCAGCTTCACCGGTTCGACAAGGGTGGGTAAGGAGCTCCAATCTAAGGCGGCTGGGGGGGGTGTGGTAAAGAGGATGAGTTTGGAGCTTGGGGGAAATGCGCCGTTCGTGGTGTTTGAGGACGCGGATATGGATAGGGCTGTAGATGCGGCGGTTAAGAGCAAGTTCAGGAACGCTGGACAGACGTGCGTTTGCAGCGACAGGTTCCTGATCGCGAAGTCGAGGATGGACGAGTTTGTGGAGAGGTTTAAGAAGGAGGCTGAAGAACTCAAGGTTGGAGACGGGATGGAGGAGGGGACTAATTTGGGACCGCTAATTACTGGCCAAGCGGCTGCGAACGTGGAGAGGAAAGTTAGGGAGTGCAAGAGCGGGGAGATTGTCACGGGAGGAAAGAGGATCGTGGGCAACTTCTTCTCTCCCACCATCATTGTGGGTATGGGGCTAGAGGAGGAGGTTTGGAGGTGCGTCCAAGTTATATTATTCGGCAAATGGACAGATCTTCGAAAACCACTGTCGTTCTTCCCTTTCCCAATCTAACCCCTCCTCTCCACGCAGGGAGGAGAACTTCGGACCTGTGGCCTGCGTTAGGTCGTTCTCTGACGAGGATGAGGCCCTGGGTGTTATAAAGATGAGCAGGACGGGGTTGGCGAGCTACTTTTTGACGAAGGACGTGGGGAGGATATTCAGGTTCGGGAGGGAATTACCGAACGGACTTGTAGGGGTCAATGAAGGGATCATCAGCACGGCGCACGCGCCGTTTGGAGGTATTGGGGAGAGCGGAATCGGGAGGGAAGGGAGCGGAGAGGGGATCGAAGAATATTTGGAGAAGAAATATATGATGATCAACCACTGAAGGGGGGGGAATTCTGGAAGCCAAAAGATGAAGAGGTTGAAGTGTACGATGGACGTATAACCCGTAAGACGAAAAGTCCACCCCATTCCTTTTCAAACTGCAACATAGTTATAACTCCCCTAAATAGTGTCGAGGGTATTTTTTTGGGTTGAGTCATATTCTCCCTAAAATCTCCCCCCCCCCTCCCCCCTTGTTTGTCCTAAAAAGCTCCCCCCCATTATCTCAGATTGTCTTTCTCTTTTGTCCTAAATGATTCCTCCCCCATATCCCCTCTCGCTCGCATACCTGTCCGGGTAATCCCTCGCAGATGCGCCTCTCCTCTTAATAAGCCCCGGTCCTCTTTTCTTAAGCTCGTCGACCGTCCCCGTCCCCAGCAGTCCCATGGCTCTGTCGAGTTCGACCTTGAGGATTTCAATGGCCTTCTTAACCCCCTTCTCCCCTCCCGCCGTAAGGCCGTAGAGGTAGGGCTTACCGATGCCGACTGCGTCGGCGCCGAGAGCTAGGGCTTTTGCGATGTCCGTGCCTCTCTGGATACCACCGTCGAGTATGATCTCAGTGTCCGCCCCAACCGCATCCCTGATCGACGGGAGTACGTCAATAGTAGCAGGCGAGGTCTCCAGTTGCCTAGCGCCGTGGTTGGATACCCACATGGTTGTGAAGCCGATTTCCTTAGCCTTGATTGCGTCGTCGGGACGGACGACGCCCTTGATGGCGGAGGGACCGTTCCACTCACCGAGCAACCACTCGGCGTCCTTCCAGTCGAAGGCTGGGTTGATCTGGGAGTTCACAAAGGCGGCGAGGGAGTCGGCGGGGACCTCGGTGTTGATGTTCGCGTAGGTGTAGGCGGGGTTGGAAAGGAAATCCCAAGACCAGACGGGGGCCTGGGTTGGGGGGTGGGTGGGTGGGGGAAGGGGGGGAGGGGGGGAGGGTGTTCAGGGTTAGAAGACTCTCGACCTCTCCCTTATCCAGATATATTCAACGACCCTGGTCTCGCCTCCACCTCCTCTACATCTCCCCCCAAATAATCTCTCACCTTGATAGCTTCCCAGACCTGCTTAGGTGTGTAGTTCGGTGGGATAGTGAATCCGTTCCTGATGTCCCTCTCCCTGTTCCCGTACCACGTGAAGTCAACCGTGAGGGCGAGGGCGTCGAAGTTACCCTCCTTCGCCTTTTGGAGGACGTCCTTTACGAGCTCGCGGTCCTTCCAGACGTACAGCTGGAAAACCTTAGGGCCCTTGTGGATCTTTGCAATGTCAGGGATGGAGGTAGTGGCGAGACTGGAGAGTCCATAGAGTGTCCCGTGGTGCTCTGCTGCCTTGGCGGCAGCGGTCTCGCCGTCGGTGTGGAACATCCTGTTCCCGGCTGTGGGGCAGGTGAAGAAGGGGAGGTTGACGTCCTTGCCGAAGATCTTGGTGGAGAGATCGAGGGGGGGCTGGAGACCGGAGAGGACGTGGTAGTGCATCTCCAGCTCGGAGTAGGCGTCCTTGCCGCGACGGAGGGAGATCTCATCGTCAGCACTGGAGAGGAGGTTGGGGGGGGGGGTGAGGGGGGGGGAAGGTGTAGGAGGTGTGAGTCAAAAAATGGCCAAAAAAGGACGGCTCGTCGTCAAAATTGCCCCGTCGTCTCTAGTGATTCCTTCTTGAATCCTCGTCTAAGGTGTATTTCGTTGTTGAATGGTGTTTTGTTGTTTGGGTGGTGGTATTGCCTCCGGTATGTTTGGTGTGTATTAAGATGTGCATTATTGATGGTTTGTACGTGTTATATTTGTGTGTGATGGTATGATGGTTTCGAGTGTGTATATATTTATCTGATAATACAATTTATATGCAATTTGATGCGATAGAGGATGATATAATAAGGGTTATATGAGGGTGACTAACTCACCCTGCATCGAGGTAATCAAACACCATTTTATGAGCTCTCCACTTGGCTATCTTTCTTAGATCAGCGATATTGACAGCCTGTGGGTTGGGATTTGGGTGAGTATGACATACAGGGTGTGTGTATAGGTGTATAGGCCTCAAGGATGAGCATATATTAGGCACAAATGCTCACATTGTCGACAGCTCGAGCATAAGGAGCCTCAAGGATTGGCTTAACAAGGGGTACTTTAGATAGTACTTTGTGTACTCCCATTCGATGGAAAGGCATATTGAGCTATAAAGAGAGGATTTGGGGGATGTAACGTAGTAAGGGGGGAGGGAATGATGATAGGGTTATAAAATACCCAGGTCACCAATGTTTGGAAATGGAGTGGGGAAGCTTGTGCGTGGCGGATTGGATCTGCCTTCTCTGCAGAATGGAGACTGCAACACCTTCACACAAAACACCCAAATATTCACACAATGTACGCTAATAAAATCATCAAAAATACACGCAAACTGCAAACTAGGTCACTCTCGTACATGCGATCACAAGAGAGCTTCGAGTAAGTACATTACACCACAAAAAACCAACCTGTCAAAACTGGAAGGGCAATGGTACTGCTGATGTGGGGACTTTTATAGACATACAGGAGATTTAGAGAACGCACGCACACACACTTAGGATAAAAATATACCTATATAATATATACGCCAACCAAAACTACGAAAGCTTGGAATTTGCACACATTTTAGACACATTTGAGAAACAGCCATCCACGATAATGCACCCCATAATGTACAAATATATTATATGGAAGCTAAAACTAATATACATAGCCAGAAACACTTAAGAGTACGGTCAAGGTGCTAGGGGCAGGTTAGATTTGGGGGATTTGGGGGAAGAGCATGGGGTTGGGGGACTCGACAAAGCACCATCAACAAAGCACCATCAACAAAGCCATCCAAAATACGCAAAACTCCCCCCTGCCCCGACTACCTGCCCCGACCACCTGCCCCGACCACCTGCCCCTCCCTCGATTCAACAACAACACAACAGCATTTTGTTCTAACCCCCTTTCCCCTCCACACACACAGTTCGGTCCTAAAGTGGTTCTACACTCACCGCGCCACCGCCGTTCTCCGTACCCCCACCTCCTCTGCCTGTCCTCTCGCCATGGACGCCGCCGTCGAGGGTGGATTCCGCATCGGTGAGTTCACCCTGACTACCCCAGACGCTCTCCACCATATGAGCAACTTTGTCATGGATTCAAACTACGAACATGTCAAGTTCGGGATGGGGACTGTTATGACGGTGGAGGACGCGAAGAAGGTGAGAGAGGGGAATAGGGGGTTTTGGTGGATTTGGGGGGACATTGGTCATTCATGAACAACCACAACAAGAATAACTACGATAAATCTACGGCACGGCAAAGAGAATTCACGCAATTCACGCTCACGCTAGTTATGATCCTCCCCCCCCCCCCCTCCCCCCCTCCCCCCCTCCTTCCAATCCCCAAGTCCATGGACGCCGGTGCCCAGTTCCTAATTTCCCCGGTAGTAGTCCCTTCCGTAATATCCTGGGCCAAGTCCCACAACATAGTCTGCCTCCCCGGTTGCCAGACACCCTCCGAGGCCTACAACGCCTACAAGCTCGGTGCCCCAATCCAGAAGGTTTTTCCTGGTGTCGCAGGTGGGCATTTATGGATGAAAGCAGTGAGCGCGGCATTACCTATGCTCAGGCTTAACCCTACGAGTGGAGTTCAACTTGATAACGTGGCTGACTTTTTGGAGAACGGGTGCACGGGGGTGGGACTGGTGGCACCGCTGTTTGACCCGGAGCTTATTGCGCAGGAGAAATGGGATGAAATTACTACTAATGCTAAATTCGCTATCAAGGTAAGTGGGGGGGGGTGGGGGGGGAGGGGGGGGGATGAATTATTTTAGAGGTTCTTTTCATTAACATTAACTAACAAACTTACCTCATCCCTCCCCCCCGTCTTCGCCCCTATTCAACACAGGGTGTCAGGAAAATCGGGAAAGAAACTAGGGAGATT